>CAUYPK010130180.1:0-65315 GCA_963574355.1 Loris lydekkerianus
ATTAAAAAATAAATTAAAAAAATAAATTTTATGTTTAAAGTTTTCTTTTTTGTGTGTGTGGTTTTTGGCCAGGGCTGGGTTTGAACCCGCCACCTCTGGCATATGGGGCTGGCACCCTACTCCTTTGAGCCACAGGCACCACCTAATGTTTAAAGTTTTCAATCCATGTAGGAGGTATACATTTCATGCTGACAGACTTTTGAGTGGAGCCTATGATTGGGAATCCTTAGGGGAGTGTTTCTCCATACTTGGCCCAGAGCTAAGCCTGAGGCATGTAACTTGTCTTATGCAGGTGTGTTTTCCCCTTGTGTACATATTATGTTGTGCTGGCTTCATATGGGGCATCTCTTACCTGACCTCCAGCCCTGCTCCAGCCCAGGCCTTTTCTCTCCTGTCCCCTAGATATGGCTCATTCAATTTCAGACTCTAAGCCACCAAGAAGATCGGCAAACACCTCTTCTCCACCTCAGCAAAGGTCTGCTCCACCCTATTTCCTGCTGTGCAATCCAGCTTTTTTATAGTTCTGCCTTCTTTAACTTTACCACCAGTCCAGCAGTGCTTTGAAGGAATAAGACAAATGATCCAATTAAAAAGGGGGAGGGGTTTAAAGATTTGGACAGACATTTCACTAAAAAAGATATATGGGTGGTGCCCATAGCTCAGTGGTGCCGGCCACATATACCAAGGCTGGCAGGTTTGAACCTGGCCTGGGCCAGCCAAAACAACTATGGCAACAGCAGCAACAACAAAATAACTGGGCATTGTGGCGGGCGCCCAGCTACTTGGGAAGCTAAGGCAAGAGAATTGCTTAAGCCCAAGAGTTTGAGGTTGCTGCGAGCTGTGATGCCACAGCACTGTACCGATGGCAACAAAGTGAGATGCTGTCTCAAAAAAAAAAAAAAGAAGAAGATATATGAATAGCAAATTAGCACATGAAAAGATGGTATTATAGTTTGCATAGTTTTCCCTTCCTAATCTCATGTTTAAATTTGATCCCCAATATTGGATGTAGGGCCTGGTAGGAGGTGTGTGGGTTTTGAAGGCAGAGCCCTCATGTCTGGTGTGAGCCATTCTGTTGAAAACAGTCTGACGCCTCCTCCCTTCTCTCTTGCTTCCCCCCCACCCCATATGACACGGCTTCCCTTCACCTTCCACCATGAGTGGAGGCTTCCTGAGGCCCTTCCCAGAAGCAGGTCTGGCACCACGCTTCTTGTACAGCCTGCAGATCCATGAGCCAAATAAATGCCTTTTCTTTATAAATTACCCAGCCTCAGGTATTTCCTTTATAGCAATCCAAATGGACTAAGATAGATGCTGAACATCATTTGTCTTCTTTTTTTTTTTTAGACAGTTTCACTATGTCGCCCTGGGTAGAGTGCTGTAGCATCACAGCTCACAGCAACCTCAAACTCTTGGGCTCAAGCGATTCTCTTGCCTCAGCCTCCCAAGTAGCTGATCACCATTTGTTATTACCTAAATGCAAACCAAAATCACAATGAAATGCTATCGTAAGTGGCTAACAATTAAAATGACAGACAATATCAAACATTATTAAAAATATGGAATGGGAACTTCCATATACTACTAGTAGGTGTGTAAAATGGGGTAGCCACTTTTGGAAACAATTTTAGCGGTTCCTTAAGAAGTTAAACATATACATACCACATTTATTAATAAATGTGGCTAACTGTTGTCTAATAAATGTGGCTAAATCACCACAAATTTAGGCTCGAAACTGTAGTCATCGGTTGGCTCAGAGCTCTGTAGGTCAAGAAGTCTTGAACAATGTGACTGGGTTTTCTGCTCATAGTATCAAAGTGGCTGTGCTAAAAGCTCTTCTGCAGGCTCTAGGATGAAATCCACTTCCATGCTCATTAGATTGTTAGCAGAATTCAATTCCTTGAAGTTGCAAGACTGAGGTCACCATCTCCTTGCTGTCAGCTGGGGCTTCTGTCATTCCTTCCAGGGAGCCCCTCCATCTTCAAACCAGTAAAAACACATTGAATCTACTATATTCTCCAAATCTCTCTGACTTCCTTTCTTGCTTACCAACTTTTGAAGGGCTCACAGGATTGGATTAGGCCCACTCAGATACTCTTCTCTTCCTCGTGTAAGATAACACAGTCATCATTCTCACAAGTGTCAACCATACTCAAGGGAGGGTGGACTAGGAAAAGGCCTAAGTCAGCATAAGTCATTCTCAGAATTCTGCATACCATAATGAGAGAAATGGAAATGTATGTCTACTCAAAGAATGGTAGGTAAATATTTATACTAACATTATTCAAAATGTTATCAGATAAACATTATTATAAACAGATATTGTAAAAATATATCTTTTATAAATAGAAATACAAGGAAACAAATCTAGAAAATTTTAATTTTACTTGATAGGAAGTAACATCAAAGCAGTCTTGATTCTAACAATGCAAAATGTTTAAACAACAGAAAAGTAATTTTCACTTCAACAAAATATCTAAGAGAATCATTAAAGAAAACATCATATCACCAAAGTAACCTTTACTGATACCACAACACTTATTGCCTATGGGTGACTACTTTCTCAAGTCTCCCGAGGTAAACATCCTCACAATCATGGAGAAAACTCCCCTAGATAGCCACAGAAGGCAGATGGGGAAGCCTGAGCAGACAAGGTCAACTGGGCTGCTTCAGACTCCATCTTGCAGGCTGCTTTTCTGGCTTCAAGAATAGCTAAAAACCACCAAGAACTCAGATGTCCATCAACTCATGAATGAATAAAACAAACTGGGGTATATCCAAACAATGGAACATCACTCAACAACAGAAAGGAACAGACTCCTGACATATATAACAACATAAAGAAAGCTCAAAAGCTTTATGTTACGTGAAGAGATTCAGACACAAAAAACTACATAGGATTTAATCTACAAGAAATTCCAGAAAAGGCAAAAGTATAATAACATGAAGCAGATCAGTGCCTGGTAGGGGAGGGGGTGGTGGGGGGAGGGGGCAAAAGACAGGTTGCAAAGGGGCTCAGGGGAACTTCAGGAGGTGATGGAAATGTGCCACAGCATAGTTGTGGTGTTAGTTACATGACTCCATATAATGGTTGGTATTCACTGGCGTGTACAACTAAAATCAGCGAATTGTATTACATGTAAATCATACCTTAACAAAACTGAAAAACGAATATACACTTTTATATTTTATCCAGCAATTTAAGGTGTTCTATAATGGGAGTTTCTCTACACATATAATCTACGAAATTCATCTAAGACTGCCTTAACAGTGTCTAAACATGATTTTTTTTTTCATTCATAGCACTTAGTAAGTACAATTGCATAGTCATATTATTATCTCTTTCCTCTGTGCTAGACTATGAATGCCACGTGATCAGGTCATGTGTGTCCCAGTACCAGACACATATTGAGACTTGGATAAATATTTGTTGATTAAATGAATAACCCCTCCCACAGGGCAATTCTGAACACTGGAAAATCTGAGTACATGTATTTCTTCTAGCTGATCTCTGGGTACCTTCAATTCCATTACTAAAATCTTTTCTAAACTATAATTGAAATTTGGGCAGTTAGAAACCTTTCATTTAGCCCCATTATGTTATAGAAAACCCATATCCTGACTGCCTAATATTATCTGGGCTGGATGCCCAGTGTACATTCAGAGTGTCACTGGGGTGAGAGGGAAGACATCCGGCAGCTGAGGGCTGAGGCTGCAGACCACTCTGGCTGGCCCCACTGACATATTTCCATTTCCAGTCTTCTTTGGTCACCACAGATTTAGCAACCTATTCAACCTCAAAGCATAAATTGAAGGTTTTCCTTTTAATGCATATGTGATTCATCTAAATGTTAAAAAATAAATTAGTACTAGTCAGAGGGCAATGTCATTTGGGATCAAGTGAGACATTAACAGAAGCCACAGACTACAGATGCTTTCTGGCTGGAGCCAACATTATCCTCAGAGAGGAGTGGAGCCAGAAAGGCACCAGATATTTCTCTGTTTAGGGAACTAATCAGACTATCCATTCACTTGATGTTGGCCTTCGCTTACTTATTTGTAAATGCCACACTTTTCTCCCTCCCAGGTCAGAAGCAAGATGCAAAAATGCAAGTGCCAAAATGCTTCCTGGTTATTGTGCTCTATCAGCAGGAAACAATCATGACAAACAGGTATTTCCCTTGCCTTTGTTCTTAAGATACAAATCAGTAAGCACAAATTGTATAAATTTGGTGGCTGCTCTTAAAAATGTGTTATAGTACACATTAGTAATTTGCTATTCAGCCTCTATCTATGCTCTCCTGGTCAAAGAATCTCAAGTTTACTTAGCTTGGGAGAGCCTGAACTGGAGTGGGTCCTGACTGGCTTAAGACAGCCAACACACCCACAATGCCCCCAAGCCATCTGGATTGGTTTGGAGACTGGCACTAATCAAATCAGAGACAGCAAGCCAGGAGAAGATATTTGCTGGGGTTTTTTGGCAGGCCCTCTTCATCTTATGGTAGCTCTGAAAGGAGAGGCCATCCTTTCTATGGATGACGGGGTAGGAGGATGTGAATTTTGGGGCTCCACAGTCTTTTTCTGTTAATGGAAATCACCATTAATTAAGGTGTGGGGCCACCTTGTGGAGCCTGTGGATAAAGCCAACACCATATCAGGTAGATTGTGGAAGACAACAGCTGTGCTGTTGGTGACTCTTTTGAGCTGTTGGATTAGACTGTACCTAAAACCATTATCTCTAGAGTTTCAGTTACCTTTAAGTCAATAAACTCTTTATCTCTTGACTCAGTCTGGCTTCAGTTTCCTGTCATTTTTAATAAAAAATAAACCTGACAAGGACTGGGTGTGGATTACATCTATAATCCTAGCACTCTGGGAGGCCAAGGAGGGTGATGACTTGAGCTCAGGAGTTCAAGACCAGTCTGAGCCAGAATAAGACCCTACCTCTAAAAATAGCTAAGCATTGTGGCTGGTGCTTGTAGTCCTGGCTACTCAGGGAGGCTGAGGCAAGAGGATCACTTGAGCCCACAAGTTTGAAGTTGCTTTGAGCTATGATACCACAGCCCTCAACCCCATGATGACTGAGTGAGACTCTGTCTCAAAATAAATAAATAAATATGACATTTAGTCCTATTAGATCCTCAGATTAAAATTAAGTGTTGGGACAGATCAAGATGGCAGACCAGAAGGATCATTCAGCTGAGCTCTCCTAGTATGACTGGGGAAAAAGAGAGAACCCAGTCATTCCTGGCATGGGGAACTTACCTGTAATAATAGCTCAGGAATCATAGCCAGGAAATGGTAAGCTGGATACGGTATATGACCCAGAGTGGTGGAATTCTGATGAATTAGACAAGTGATTGTGACCAGCTGGGATCAACTGCCCCAGCACCCCTTTACCCCCTGAGGTCTGGGATGGGAGGAAGCCTTTCTGGAGTTTTCAGTTCTTGGGAAAGCTGCACATTGAGTGGAAAGCTTGGAAGAGTGGGTGGACTTAAACAGTATACAGCAATGAGATTTGAATGCCAGAGTGGATGTACCATAGGTTTGGTGGCTGGTGATACAGCCATACCGAGAAGTCTCGGTCACCAGGGGCTGCCATTGTGGGAAGGTTATAAGAAGGTCTTAGCAAGGGCCTAACACAGGCCATCTTCTGCTGGGATCAGAATTCTACTCTTGGGACAGGATGAAGGACTCCCACAACCCCTGGGAACTGGAGTTGGGGGGCATTGTGAGACCTACCCCTGAAGGATTCTTCTGAGCTTTAAAATCCCAACCCCACAGAGTCTGAATCCTGGGGAAATAATTAGGTGATCACTGAAGGTAACTGAGTTTGGAATAAGGACCATAGAGGCTGCTGGCTGTGCTTTCTGTCTCCTAAAAAAACCATAGCACCACCTGGTGTCCTACCGGCATATTGCAACATACTGTCATTAAGAACAAGGACCTCTGAAGCAAAGGAGGCAGTGAGAAGGAAAAAGGACAAGGAGGTGAACAAGAAGAAAGAATACATGAGGAGTAACCAACAGAAAAATTTTGGCAACATGAAAAACCAAAACAGAGGAACTCTGGGACCATGAGGCAGCTATTGCAGAAGACTCTACCTATAAAGAATTAAGGGACTTAACAGAAAGGAAATTTAAAATGTGGATGATAAACTCAATAAAAGGAATGGGTAAGAAAATGGAAAGACAGAACCAAAAGTCAGACGAGAGATATGTAGAATATAGAAAGAATATGGTGGAGCTTAACAAAATGAAGTAGACAATCAGGGAATGTAAAGAGGCAGTAGAAAGTATCAAAAATAGGTCAGACTAGGGAGAAGAAAGAACCTCAGAGCTAGAGGATAAAGTTTTCAAGTGAAGCCAGGTAGTTAAAGAGGCAGAAAAGAAGAGAGAGAAAGCAGAACAGGTGCTTAGAGAACTATGAGACTTCATGAAGCAATCAAACATACAAATAATAGGGATTCCTGAGGGGAAGAAGATTGTCCCAAAGCAGCAGAAACCCTACCGGAGACTATCAACAATGAAAACTTCCCAAGTTTAACTAAAGATCCCAATACACTCCTTTCAGATGGATATTGAACCCGGGTCATCTCAACTCAAACAGAGCCTTTCCAAGACACATTGTAATGAACCTGCCCAAAGTCAAGATGAAAGAAAAAATTCTACAAGTAGCCAGGAGAAAGAGTCAACTGACCTAAACAGGTCAAAAACTAAGCTTCACAATTAATGAAGAAATCAAATCTTTTGCAGACATTCAAGCACTGAGGAAATTCACCACAACAAGACAGGAAATACTTAGACCTGTTCTCAACACTGACCATCACAATGGACCACCAGCAAAGTAAACACTCAGAAGCTAAAGGTTAAAACTTAGCCTCCACAATGGCACAAAGGATAAAACTACACAAGAGACTTTCACAAAATAAGATGAAGCGAACTCCACCACACTTATCAATTCTCTCAATAAATGTCAATGGACTGAATTCACCACTGAAGAGGCATAGGCTGGCTGACTGGATTAAAAAAAGCACAAGCCACCCATATGCTGTCTGCAGGAGACACACCTAATCTTGAAGTACAAATCAAGACTGAAGCAGCATTTCAAGCAAATGGAAATCAGAAGAAGGAAGGGGTTGCAATCTTATTTTCAGATATAAATGGATTTAAAGCAACTAAAGTTAAGAAAGACAAAGATGGACACTTTATACTGGTCAAAGGAATAATATAACAAGAAGATATTTCAATTTTAAATATTTATGCACCCAACATAAATGCTCCCATATTTATGAAACAGACCTTGGTGGGCCTGAGCAATATGATATCCCATAACACCATAATAGTTGGAGACTTTAACACCCCTCTGACCGAACTGGATAGATACTCTAAACAGAAACTAAACAAAGATACAAAGGACTTAAGTGTGACCCTAGAACAAATGGGATTTATAGACATATACAGAACACATCATCCCAAAGCTAAGGAATATACATTTTTTTCATCATCCCAAGGGACATACTCCAAAATTGACTACATCCTAGGATACAAATAAAACCTCAGAAAAATTAAAAGAATAGAAATTATACCTTGTCCCTTCTCAGACCACAAGGCAATAAAGGTAGAACTCAATTCCAACAAAAATGTTCACCCACACACAAAGATTTGGAAATTAAACAATCTTATGCTGAGTGATAGTTGGGTTCAGGAAGAGACAAAAGAGAAATTTGTTAAATTCCTCAAACATAACAACAATGAAGACACAAGTTACCAAAGCCTGTGGGATATAGCAAAAGCAGTCTTAAAAGGGAAGTTTATTGCATTAGATGCCTACATTTGAAAAACCGAAAGAGAGTACATCAACAAACTCATGAATCATGTGATGGAATTGGAAAAATAAGAACAATCTAATCCCAAACCCAGCAGAAGAAAAGAAAACCAAAATTAAATCAGAGATTAATGAAATTGAAAACAAAATCATTAAGAAAATTAATGAAACAAAAAGTTGGTTTTTTGAAAAGATAAATAAAATTGATAAACCTTTGGCCAGATTAACTAGAAACAGAAAAGTAAAATCTCTAATAACCTCAATAAGAAACGATAGAGGGGAAATAAAAATGGATGCCACAGAGATAAAAGAGATCATCTCTGAGTACTATAAGAAACACTATGCCCAGAAATTTAATAATGAGGAGGAAATGGATCAATAATTGGAGTCACACCTGCTTTCTAGACTTAATCAAGAAGAAATAGATCTCTTGAACAGACTGATTTCAAGAACTGAGATCGAAGAAGCAATAAAAAAATCTCCCATGAAAAAAAAGCCATGGTCCAGATGGCTTCACACCAGAATTCTATGAAACCTTCAAAGAAGAGCTTATACCCATACTCCAGAAATTATTCCAAAAAATTGAGAAGGAAGGAATCTTCCCCAACATGTTCTACAAAGCAAACATCACCCTGATACCAAAACCAGGAAAAGACTCAACTAAAAAGAAGAATTTCAGACCAATTTCACTAATGAATATAGATGCAAAAATTCTTAATAAAATCCTAGCCAAAAGATTACAGCTACACATTAAAAAAAATCATTCATTACAATCAAGTAGTTTTCATCCTAGGGATTCAAGACTGGTTTAACATATGCAAGTCCATAAACATAATTCACCATATCAACAGAAGCAAAAACAAAGATTATATGATCCTCTCAATAGATGCAGAAAAAGCATTTGATAAAATTCAGCATCCTTTTCTAATTAGAACACTTAAGAATTTAGGCATAGGCAGCACATTTCTGAATCTGACCAAAGCCATCTACAACAAACCCACAGCTAATATTATTCTGAATGGAATAAAACTGAAAGCTTTTCCACTAGAACTGGAAGCAGACAAGGTTGTCCTCTAATGCCACTACTACTCAACACAGTGCTGGAAGTTCTAGCCAATACAATCAGGCAAGAGAAGGACATAAAGGGCATCAAAATGGGTGCAGAGGAGGTCAAACACTTGCTCTTTGCTGATAATATGATCTTATACTTAGAGAACCTCAAAGACTCAATTACAAACTTCCTGGAAGTGATAAAAAAAAATACAGCAATGTCTCAGGATATAAAATCAATGTCCACAAATCAGTAACCTTTGTATATGCCAATAACAGCTAAAATGAGAAGCTAATCAACAACACGATTCCCTTCACAGTAGCTTCAAAAAAATTAAATACCTAGGAATATACATAACAAAAGAGGCAAAGGACCCCTACAAAGAAAATGACAAAACCCTAAGAAAGAAAATGGCAGAAGATATTAACAAATGGAGGAACATACCATGCTCATGGCTGGGAAGAATCAACACTGAGAAAATGTCTATACTACTGAAAGCAATCCTCATTAAAATACCATCATCATACTTTCAAGATTTGGAAAAAATAATTCTTCACTTTTTATGGAACCAGAAGAAACCCCATATAGTAAAGACAATTCTCAGTAACAAAAACAAAGTTGGGGGTGACACCCTACCAGACTTTTGGCTATACAAGAATACTATAATGATTGAAAAAATGTATGGTATTGGCATAAAAATAAAGACAACAACATTTGGAACTGAATAGAAAAACCTTGAGATGGAACTAACATCTTGCATCCATCTGATCTTTGATAAACCAAACAAGAACATATGCTGGGGACAAGAATCTTTATTCAATAAATGGTACTGGGAGAACTGGATAACCACATGTAAAAGACTAAAACTGGACATGCACCTCTCACTACTTATAAAAATTGATTGAAGATGGATAAAAGATTAAAATCTAAGGCATGAAACAATAAAAATTCTGAAAGGAAGTGTGGGGAAAGCACTTGAAGATATTGTCCTGGGGAAAGATTTTTATGAAGAAGATCTCCATGGCAATTGCAATAACAATAAAAATAAACAAATAGAATTAAATTAAACTGAAAAGCTTCTGTACAGGTAAGGAAACAACAACCAAAGGAAACATAAAATTTTTCAGAATGGGAAAAAAAATTGCATATTATGAATTGGACAAAAGCTTGATAACTAGGATTTATAGAGAAATTAATCAACAACAAAAAAAGATCCAACAATCCCATCTACCACTGGGCAAGAGACATGACTCTAAAGAAGACAGAGCAATGGCTAGCAAGCATGAAAAAATGCTTGTCATCCCTAATCGTTAGAGAAATGCAAATCAAACCTATCCAGAGATATCACCTAACTTCAGTGAGAATCGTTCACATCACAAAGTCTCAAAGCTGCAGATGTGAGTGTGGATGTGGAGAGAATGGAACACTTTTACATGGCTGGTAGAACTGCAAATACATACCACCTTTTTGGAAGGAAGTATGGAGAATCCTCAAACAAGTCAAATTAGACATCCCATTTGATCCTGCAATTCCATTACTAGGCATCTACCCAGAAGAAATAAAATCTTTTTATCATAAGGACATTTACACTAGACTGTTTATCACAGCTCAATTTATAATCACCAAAATGTGGAAATAGCCTAAATGCTAACCAACTGAGGAATGGATTCACAAGCTGTGGTATATGTAGACCACAGAATACTATTCAGCCACTAAAAAAGATAAAGACTTTACATCTTTTGTATTAACCTGGATGGAGGTAGAACACATTCTTCTTGGTGAAGCATCACAAGAATGGAGAAGCAAGAATCCAATATACTCAATTCTAATATGAAGGCAGTAGATGAGCTAACACAAGAGGGGTTAGGGGAATAAGCAAGTGGGGAGAGCGGAGAGGGGAAGGAGATGGGGGAGTCATGGTGTATGGCACATCTCTTGGCGGCAAAACACAATTATAAGAGGGACTTTAACTAAGGAACGCAATCAGTGCAAACTAATTCTTTGTATCCTCAATGAATCCCAAACAATGAAAAAAAAAAAAAAAACCTGTGAAAATCAGAACACTTCATGTGAGTTCCCGTGGGAGCCAAAGTAGTACTCAAAATTACAGCCTTAGATTTAAATGGTTTTTCTTCTAAAAAAGTGAAAATAAGTAAATTTTCAATTAAAGAATGCTTTAAACATGGATCATCCTCCAACATTGATCATATCTTAGGACACAAGTCTGACCTTAACAAATTTAAAATAGAAATTATTCCTTGTTATCTCCGACCATCACAGAATAAAAATTGAACTCAACAGCAATATAAATCTTCATAAATAAACTCATGGAAACTAAATAACCTTAGCCTCAAAGATAGCTGGGTCAATGATGAAATTAAGAAGGAAATCATCAGATTTTTGGAACAAAATGATAATGAAGACACATACTATCAATAAAAAAAATAAATAAAACTAAGTATCATTTAGATATCACTTCAAGGTCCCAATCTTCCACAGCTCTTTCACAAAAGTCTTATAACTGTTTTTTTCAAGTTTTCAGATTTCTATCATCTGGATATCAAACTGACTGCCACCTGGTGTTCTGACATTCAGTAATTCCCCTCCATCTGGTCTTTGTAAGACTTTTCTACTGCTATGCAACAGAGGGTGCAAGTGCAAATAGAAAAGACCAAGGAGGAAACAAAGGGAAAAGGTTAATTGTTGCTACTAGGTCTGACCCACTTGACAAGTCTGGGCTCTCAAAAGTACACAGCAATTCTGAAGAACATCAGTAACATGAAAACTATCACATCTCAAAGAATAATCATCAGGGTCTGATTTGTCAGCTTTAACTTTTTCACTAGTGATTTTTTTCTTTTCTTTTTTTTTTTGAGACAGAAGCTGTCACCCTGGGTAGAGTACCGTGGTGTCACAGCTCCCAGCAACCTCAAACTCTTGCCTCAGCCTCCCAAGTAGCTGGTACTACAGGTGCCCAGCTATTTTTTTGGTTGAAGTTGACATTGTTGTTTGGCAGGCCCGGGCCAGGTTCAAACCTGCCTGCCTCAGTGCATGTGGCCAGTGCTGTAACCACTGAGCTAGGGGCGCCAAGCCTCATTAGTGATTTCAATGTGAAGAAAGCTAGCATCCTGCCATTGAACAAAAGTAAATTTAATTTTTCCATCTTGCACTTCTCAAATGATAATAGTTGACATTTATTGAGTGCTTATGACATGGTCAGGCACTGTGGTTTAAATTACCTGATTTAATTCTCAAGCAATCCTATGAAGTTACAACTCTGTTTGATACATGAGGAGACTAAAGCTCAGAGAGTCTAAATACAAGATCACGTAACACGTGTGTGACAGCTGTGACCTACATCTGGCTCTCAAACCGAAGTCTGTGTTCTCAATCAATGCTCCAAGTTCTTCTCAAGTCAAATCTCTCTACTACAGTTGAAATCATTCAGACATTTCATGTAGCAGCCATTCACCCCAATTCAGGAAAGCTCTTTGCTGTAAGTGCACCAACCCCCATCTGGCCTGAAATTCCCACCACTCCTTATTTCCTGAGGCCAACAGAGGAGCAGAGGAGAAAACCCCATGCAGAGGTGGGAAAGTTGTGGTTTGGAAATTCTCATGTTACTCTCCCATCCATCAGTTAAGATCCTTTGTATGCTCAGAAAGAAATCTGTCTTTCTCAGATCAAAGGGGGTAGCTCTTCTGGAGAAGCCCAGGGCCCTTCCACACCCTCGCCCTCCCTGTGGCCCCTGAGGCTGCTGAGTGCACACCTGCACGCAGCCCTCTGTGGTTTTCTTCATGTACCCGTCTCATGCTTACGATTAGAACATTGCCCTTTCTCATCCCTGTGGCCCCAAAAGCTCATAGCATGAACCTGATATAGTGAGTCAATAATACATATATTTTTTGAAATAGAAAAAAGAAAGAACAAAAGTAGTTTTTGAACAGCGGTGTGCACTGCCTTTGCTGGCACGATTTCTCAAGGGGAACTGCATTTTGCAAGCACCTATTCCAGATGCTGTGCGCATGTCTTTTGTCTCAGCCACCCCACACTCTAGGAGGTGGGAATCTTATTCCCATTTTGCAGATGGAAAGACCAGTGGGACTTGCCTAAGGTCACACAGCAGTGGTGGGCCAGGCCTGAGTCAGCCGGTCTGGCTCTGACGCTCAGGACTTCACACTGCACCACCCAGGGAAGAGCCAGGACTGCGGGCTGGAGGCTGCTGGGCATTTGCTTTGACAACGAGAAGGACTGCGGTACCAAAGACCACCAGCACTGCAAATTGCCGCAGGAATTAAGGCCATGCACAACACTTAATAAAAGGCTGAGGAGAGCCTGGCCTCAAGTCAAGAATACGAGGGAATGGGGCCGATGAGAAGGAGTGTGGCAAAGGGCCAGAAGCAAAACCCAACGTTATTTCTCCTTCATTCTGTCCAAAATGACTATGGCCTTAATGGGGAGTGAAGTCAGCAGGAGCTGGGGAGGGCTGAAGTCACAGTTTCACTGTTTCTTGGAATTCCTCTGGGTAGCTTGTTTTCCACTGAACATCTGTTAACCTCACTTTCTCCTGGTCAGACGAACATTCATACATAGGTTTCTGATATTTGTTTAACAAAACTTCATCCTTAATTCCCTGTCTCTAACAACCCCAAGAAAAACGTGGTGGTGATGGCTGCACAAAGTGAATGAACTTAACACCACTGAACTGTGTACTTAAAAGTGGTTAAAATGCTAAGTTTGATTATTATCTTTTTAAAAGTTGAATCCCCTTTATTTATTTCTTTACCCAAGTCCACAGAACAAATCCCTGGCCTACAGCCACCCCCCGCAAAATCGACTGAGCTCCTGATTCTTGTTCCCCCGATCCTGGTGTCGTTCTCTGCATGATTAGCTGCTGGTTCTCCAGACCCTGCTTCAGCTTGTCTTCTGTCAGCGTCAACCGCTGCTCCAGGATGGAGACTGTCTGGGTGAGGACATCCAGCTGGCCCACGATGTGCTCCAGTGTGCTAGGCAGAGTCTGGGGCATGCTGATGGGCTCCTGGGGCTGGCTCTGCACCGACTCCAGACTCTTGCCTCTGCCTGATGAGATGGGGAAATCCACTGCTGGCAGATTCCCGGCAGAGCTGGCCAGCGTGGCTGGGGGCCTCTGCACTTTTAGGACTTCTCCATAATCAATGTCAAAGTTACTCTTCCAAACCATCACTTGTTCATCAGAGCCTCCAGAAGCAAAATACTCCCCTGTTCTTGGAAAGGCAACAGTGGTGGCTGATCCCAGATGCCCGTGGAGTATACTGACCAGCCAGCCCTCCATCGGGTCAGGATCTTCAGGGTTGAGTCACTGGAGGCTGTGATCAGGTAGTTTCCCGAGGGGTGGAAGGAGAGGGCATTCACTGCTGCGCTGTGCAACTGATAATGCAGCAAGAGCCAGTGGGTCCGCATGGCCCATGCTTCACTGTGTTGTCCAGTCCTGCAGCAGCGATGCATGTACCACTGGGATGGAAGTCCACATAAGTGACACAACCACCATGCTCACAATATGAGTAGACACACTCCCGGCTGTTGTTGTCCTACAGCTTGACAGTCCTGTCATCACTGGCAGAGACAGCAAGCCACCTATCAGGGGAAAACTTGGCACAGCAGACCCAGTTGATATGCCGGCTCAGAGAGAACAGAAATTTCTGGTGATGACTTGACCACACCTTGATTGTCTCATCATCAGAGACTGTCACAAGGGCCATCAATGCAGAAGTGAACACTCGTCACTATGGCTGTGTGTGCAGGAAACACAGTTGACTCACCTTTGAGATTGGGTACCCAGATGCAGACAGTCTTGTCTCGGGAGCCTGAGGCAACAAGGTGTCCGGAAGGGGAGAAGTTCACAAAGGTGATGGTGTCCTTGTGGCCTGTGAAGCAGTAGGCACATGACTGGGGCTTCATGTGCCAGACCACAAGGCACGAGTCCATGGAGCCCCTGGCCAGCTGTTTCATGTTGAGACTGAAGTCCATACAGGTAACTGCATCTCCGTGGCCCTTAAAATGCCTTTCCAGCAAGGGATCCTCGGGGCAGGGAGCAGCCATGATAAAGCCCACGGTCCCGCAGGGGCCAGAAGGCTAAGTGTTATTTATGTACAGTTTACACAAGTTTTTTTCACTGACTTATTCTGTTGAGGTCCTGTGACTTTATGGTCACACCAAAACATTCTAGAGCAGTGTTTTTCAACCATTTTACTCCCATGGCACACTTGAACCTATGGTTAAACTTCTGCGGCACACTTAAATAATGTAGATTAAAAAAAAAAAAAGTAAAAAACAAGAATATACTTACTGTGCTTTGAACTTCTTTTGAAAATAATTTAATGAATGATCTTCAGAAATATTTGCTGCACACCTAAGATCCTCTCAGCACCCTGGTGTTGCTGTTCTAGAGATGGGGCTTCTAATGTGATCTTCCCCCAAATGTCCCCTGCCCACTCCACCCCCCTCCTCACTCCTACTCCTGGTAGCTGGGCCAGTCTGGAGGGGGATGAGTTGGTGGGTGTCAGGAGACAAAGTATGTGCCATCAGAGCAGAGCTATAGCTGCTGCGCCTCTTTGAGCCTGGAGAAGCCTTGTCACCTACATCTGCCACTTCAGGCACAACATAAATCAAGGCATGGTTAGCATTCATGGCCTGAGAAGGGATAAATGCCTACAGGACAGTGCTGGCATTTCTAAGGCAGGCACTAAGCATACAATCACTTTGAGATGACCTGGGAGGGAGATGAAGGACCCTTTCAGATGTTTTATAGGGTCTAGACTTTTCCTTTTAATTCAGCAAGCGTAAGAAAATTATCTGTTCGTATTGCTTATATTGGCAGTAATTTGTAAAGTTCAGAAATTGACTCAAAACAGAGTATTAAAGTGCCGTGAACAGATATAGTCCAAAGGAATGGGGAGAAAATGAGGTATTAAAACGTGATTGTAAAATCTAACATTTACTGAGTGTTTCTCGGTACCAGGCACTGGGTTAATTGTTTTCCATGCTGTAATTATGTAATCAGCCCCGCTCTGTGCAGCGGCCACATGGCACAAATGAGTATGGTGTGACAAAAAATGATTATTTAACTCACTTCAGATCCCAGAGTATGGTAAGTGGCAGAGCCACTACAGATGGCCTATTAGAGCCTGGCTGTGCTTTCTCTTATCCTAACAGCACAATGGAACCCACTGTAAATGAGGATTTTGATGAATCCTTTAAAAGAGCAGACAAAGATTGAGTACTGAAGATAACTGTACCATAATCTTTTTCATTCTGAATGTTCGGATTTTAATTTATTGGATTTTATTTTTATTTTATCAGATTGTAAATGCAATACCCTTTCATACAGTTCACCCAAGACCTCTGGTGGCACATTTAAAATTTCGTTGTCAAAGCAATGATCACAATATGGTAATGGTTATTTATGCCCTGTAGAAAATAAGAGAGAAATGAAAATTTCTGCTGCCAATGGCTTTTGTTTAAAAGAAAAGAGGCACTTAACTCTCTGCAGCTTAGACGCCTTCTGTCATTTTCGATAAGCTGCCAACTGCCAACCAGAGCCCACAGGCTAGGAGCGGGTGCCCTTGCTCAGATAAGGATTGCAGTTGACTGTAGGAGATAAAATAAAACCCCCAAACCACTTCTGAGGTGGAGAAAAATGCTGATGCTAATGAGATCATTTACGCTTTCTGCTTCAAGGAGCCTTTGTGGTTTCCAGGGACACTTGACGTGACATTTGCCTCAGTGAGTCTTGGCCGTCTACCACTGGCTTGTGGATTGTTCTGGAGCAGATGCCGCGCGTCCTGGAATTCAGTGTCCTACTCCTGGAACCCGGAAGCAGCTTCCTCCCTCACGAGGGCCTTGGGCTGCTTTGGCCAGAAAAACAGCAGCTAATTCTGGTCATTTTAGGTCCTGCTCTGGTCCTTACCCTCCCACCTAGGATCTTTCCTTCCTTTCTGCTAAAGTGCTCTCTCCCAGCAACCTGGCCTGGAAGATTCTTGAGGCCAAACACCTGCTGTGCATGTATGTCTACTCTGCTACTGAATCCACGGAAAAACAAACACTTCTTTTGGAAAGTTTAAGGTAATCGGGAGAGATCATTCCCTTGAGACTGCTCATCCCTCTCTCTCTCTATCCTGTTGAAATATTAAAAAAAAAAAAAAAATACTGGGCGGTGCCTACAGCTCAGTGAGTAGGGTGCAGGCCCCATATACCGAGGGTGGTGGGGCGCCTGTAGTCCCAGCTACTTGGGAGGCTGAGGCAAGAGAATTGCCTAAGCCCAAGAATTGGAGGTTGTTGTGAGCAGTGATGCCACAGCACTCTTACTGAGGGTGACAAAGTGAAACTCTGTCTCTAAAAATAAATAAATAAATAAATAAATAAAGCTCCTCTGAGGATGACAAAGTGAAACTCTGTCTCTAAAAATAAATAAATAAATAAATAAATAAATAAATAAATAAATAAAGCTCCCCAAGACATATGAAATAGAATTTGACTTAGAAGGATATTATTTTTCAAACCTGGTACAGTGGCTCATGCCTGTAATCCTAGCACTCTGGGAGGCTGAGGGGGCTGGATCACTTGAGGTCAGGAGTTTGAGACCAGCCTAAGCAAGAGCAAGATCCTGTTTCTACTAAAAATAGAAAAACTAGCTCTGGGGTGTTGTGGCAGGAAAGGCTGAAGCAGGAGGATCACTTGAACCCAGGAGTTTGAAGTTGCTGTGAGCTAGCCTGATGCCATGACATTCCAGCCTGGTCAACAGGGAGAGACTCTTGTCATAAAAAGAAAAAAAAAAAAAAAGATTCCATTTTTCAGACACATAGCAGTTCTTTATCTGTAATTTGCCAATTTTGATGCCAAGTTAACACCCTGCTTTGTCTAGCAGTCTGTTGAAAATTGAATGAGTCATCTGTAACTCTGCATCCTTGGTGTGGGGGGAGTGGGAGGGAGAGGAACACGTGCCAGAAGAAGGAGCACTTGGTGAGTATGACTTCAGAGGCTCCAGACCTTCATTTATGGTTGGGTTTTTTGTTTATTTATTTATTTATTTATTTATTTATTTATTTATTATTTATTTTATTTTTATTATTGGGGAATCATTGAGGGTACAAAGAACCAGGCTATACTTGCATTTGTTAGGTAAAGTCCCTCTTATATTTGTGTCCTGCCCCCAAGAGGTGTGTCACACACTGTGACCCCCCCACCCTCTCCTTTTTTCTCTCTCTCCATTCCCCCAGTTTTTTTTTTGAGACTGAGTCTCACTCTGTTGCCCAAGTTAGAGTGCCATGGTGTCATCAGAAGCTCACAGAAACCTCAAACTCCTGAGGTGGGAGGATCACTGGAACATCACAGTGATCCTCCCATCTCAGCCTCCTGAGTAGCTGGCACTATAGGTGCCTGCCACAATGCCCGCTCTGGCTCAGTCTAGTCTAGAACCCGTGAGCTCAGGCAATCCACCTGCCTTGACCTCCCAGGTGCTGAGATTACAGGCTGAGCCACTGGACCTGGCTCTAGTTAGGGTTTTTTTTTTAATTTTTATTTTTTTTTTGAGAGAGTCTCACTCTGTTGTCCGGGCTAGAGTGCCATAGTGTCATCAGAAGCTCACAGAAACCTCAAACTACTGGGTTCCAGTGATCTTCCCACCTCAGCCCACCACAACACCCACCTAGCTTTTTCTATTTTTCGTAGTGATGGAGTCTCACTCTTGCTTTAGCTGGTCTCAAACTCCTGAGTTCAGGAGATTCCCCAGCCTTGGCCTTCCAGAGTATTAGGATTATAGGTGTGAGCCACCATGCATGGCCCTTTATTTATGGTTGTGAGATATGATCCAGCTGGGTAAAGAGGAGAGTTACCTGCTTCATTATTCTACAGTTCCTGACACTGCTCAGATGTCGGATTATCTGCCCCACCGGGGCTGCAAAGGGACCAGAACCAAGGCATTGGAATATAGAAAGAGCAGCTCTCGGGAACTTCTGGAGGAGCTGCAGTGACCCCAGCAGCTCTGGCTCCTTGGCTGACAAGCTTCCAAGATTAACTGAATGTCTCTCCCTTTCTTACATAGCTCGGACACTCTTATTCCGTCTGCATGAAGAATACAAGTAGGTCATTACTTCTGCCTGATTTAGATAAAATCCCTGCCCTCCACTCTGCCCAGCCTGGCTGCTGCAGCTAGAGGGAGTGGGCCTCGGGGACCTCTCAGGGTAATTACATGTGCTGCTCAGCACCCATCCCCAGGGGCCAGTGTATTCATGATGCTGCTGTCTCACACACACGGCCATTTCCTGGGTATCTCTCAGTCAGCAAAGATGCTGCCATGGTTGCTGAAAGTCTCATTAGAATTCTGGAAGCACTGCCTGGCACTTCCCTCCTGTAATATCTGGTTCAAAATGATTCTGCCTGGGATTTATGCCACAGTCATTTTCCTAGTCAGCTTTTCCTATTTCTTGTCACATCATGATGATGGTGAGACATGTGAAAACCCATAGTATTTTCCAATTAGTGCAAACGGCGGGGGAAAGAGCATGAAAATCCTCACAGGTGTCTACAGTCATGGCTCAGAAAGAGCTTTGCTTTATTGACTCGTGAACGTGCATCAAGAAAATAACTAGGGATAGTACGTGTGTGTGAGTGTATCTGTATGTGTATGTTTATACCCATACTTAATACAATATTATTATCAAAAAGTAACTAGAATAAAATAAATTTTAACAAGGAAAAAAAATCAAACATTCTCTTTTTTGTTTTTTTGAGACAGTCTCACTTTGTCACCCTGGGTAGAGTGCCGTGGTGTCATAGTTCACAGCAACCTCAAATTCCTGGGCGTAAGTGATCCTCTTGCCTCAGTCTCCTGAGTAGCTGGTGCCCAACACAACACCTGGCTATTTTTTTTAGAGATGTGGTCTTGTTCAGGCTGGCCTCCAACTCTTGAGCTCAAGCAATCTACCCGCCTCAGTCTTCAAGAGTGCTGGGATTACTGGCGTGAGCCCCTGTGCCTGACCCATATTTATCTTTATATTCCCACCATGCAACACAATATGTCTGGCATACAGTTGACACTTAATAAATGCCTGAAAAGTGAGTGATTACAAGCATGGTGTAGTCAGAGCAGATTAGTCTAGGCTGAGGTTTTTCCTGTCCAGAGGGCTGTGAGTTTATACAGAGTTCTGAGTACATGGGATGCTAGACATTTAGCATGTGGGATTAGAGGGAAAATCCAGAAATTTGCAAGAATCATGCCCATTGTAAATTCTCAGCAAAGCACAATCTGTCAGCTAGATGCTTAGTAGACATGGGCAGGTGAGCCGTGGCTTTGCGTGGCTCAACTCTTGGTGAGAAGCCTCAGCTGGACTTGCTGAATTGCTGGTCTGGAGGATTGCCCAGTGCTTATTGTGATTTGAAAGAACTCAGAGCTCCATAGCATTCAGATCTCGTTAACCACCATGATAAAGAACATGCACTTTTTGAGGTAGCACTTTTCGATGATCCCTGATATGATCATCAATCTCAACCTTTATCTGCTGAATACAAATGGATCAAGTTTAAAGCAAATAGCAGAATTAAAGCAAAAAGCAAATTGAATTTCATTGAGCCTATGATGGTCTGAGAAGGATTCTAGAGAGAGAGTAATGGTACAGCATTGTCCTTTAATCACACCTATTTCCTCCCAAAAATGGAAAGAACAACTAAGTAGCAAAACCAAAGCCCATGGGCAACCTTTAAAATGAAACTGCAGCCCTTTCCGGCGGTGACGGCCTCCACACGCCAATATGCCTCTCGCAAAGGATCTCCTTCATCCCTCCCCAGAAGAGGAAAAGGGGAAACACAAGAAGAGCCCCAACTCCTACTTCATGGACGTGAAGTGCCCAGGGTGCTACAAAATCACCACGGTGTTTAGCCATGCACAAACAGTAGTTTTGTGTGTTGGGTGCTCTACTGTCCTCTGCCAGCCTACAGGAGGAAAAGCAAGGCTTACAGAAGGATGTTCCTTCAGAAGGAAGCAGCACTGAAAGTACCCTGCTTGAATGAATGGGAAACCATCCCAATAAAGGCATTTTGGATTAAAAAAAAAAATGAAACTGCAAGTTGAGCGACACCCACAAACTCCAAATTACAAGGAAATAAGAGCAAACCACCAACACCTACAAGGCCTGAGCAACAGTCAGTGTCTGTGCAGATGACTGCTGAGGGTGGCCACGAGGCATCAGGACAGGAGAACCCTGACGCAGCCATTCAGTGTCCCCTGGAAAGCAAGGCAGAGAGGTTGAGGACAGCTGAAACCAGAAGGGGCCTGCCCAGCCCAGTGGTGGTTGTGTGTGAGGGTCCATGGTAAGTTCAGAGGAGACCAGAGCAGTCTAACTCCCTTGAGTTCATGAAGCAGTCCAGCCAGGGCACCCTGAGGGCACAGAACTCCACACTGAGGACAAACTATGGGAGCGCAATCAAAAGGGGACGGGAGGCAGTACCTGTAGCTCAGTGGGCTGGTGGGTTGGAATTTGGCCTGGGCCAGCTAAAAAACAATGACAACTGCAACAACAACAAAAAATAGCTAAGTGGTTGTGGCAGGAGCCTGTAGTCCTAGCTATTTGGGAAGCTGAGGCAAGAGAATCACTTAAGCCCAAGAGTTTGAGGTTGCTGTGAGCTGTTGATGCCATTGCACTCTACAGAGGGCAACATAGCGAGACTCTGTCTCAAAAACAAAAAAACAAAAAAATGATGAATTCACAGATTAAAGTCGTGAAATATTTTTAAATTAATGAGTTTATAAGGATATATATTTATTTATTTTTATTTTTATTTTTGCAGTTTTTGGCTGGGGCTGGGTTTGAATCTGCCACCTCTGGCATATGGGGCCGGTGCTCAACTCCTTTGAGCCACAGGTACTACCCCAGTTTATAAGGATGTTAATAAATCTCCTTGGTCACCCCAGAGGGTGATGAGGAACTTTTTTCATTAATTATTTGGTATAACAAATGCCCCTTCAAGACATAGCAGTGTAAAACAACAATCATCTTATGCTTGTGGATTCTATATTTCAGGCTTCAGACAGGGCCTGATGGGAAAGGCTCTATGACATCTGGGCTCTCATCTAGGAAGACCAAATGCCTGGGACTGGAGTCATCCAGAGGCTACTTCATGTGCATATCTGGGCCTGGGTTGCCAGTTGTGCTCAGCGGGAATGCCTCTGGGAGGACTTTGTAAGGCAGTGTTCTCAGGGTAGCTGGAGTTCTCATAAGGCAGCTCCAGGGTCCATGAGGATGTGTTTTAGGAAGCAAGGCAGAAGCTGTGTGACCTTTTATGCTACAGGCATGGTAGCTGCAAACGGCCATTTTTAATGCACTCTATTGTTTGAAGCAGTCTCATGCCCACCCAGAGTCAATGACAGGGACATAGATCTCAACTCTAAAGGCGGAAGTGTGAAACAATTTACAGCTATGTTTTAAAACCAGCACAGGAACAAAATCCATTTTCTTGACAAGTAGGTAATTAAAGGAAAGAAAATCAAACTTTTCTTATGTGAATTAACCACTGAGAAATCAAATATAGCATGAAAGGCAGCAGTAACTCTTTGTAAGCCTAGTCTCACTACTAGGTGAAAAATAAATGGGGAACTTAGAATATCACCATTTGCCAGATCGCCTTACATGAACTGATCTAGCCATTTAGCATCAACATCTGGTGACATCACAAAAAGGGAGACATTACTGACAATGTCTGCGGTGAAAGAACACAGTACCACCTAGAGTCTTGCCAAGGGGATCCAACATGAATGTGATCCGGCCTCTGGAGGTACCAAGTTGCAGGAAATACAGACAGGGGAACACGTTGAATTGCACCATGAGGCTGCAGTCAGTGAAGTACAGACTTAGCAATGCTCTACGGGTCAGATACCTCAGGTTCTTCCACAGGCAAACTGAAAGGAAAAGAAAGGAATGGAGGGGAGCCCATAAATTAAAATAAATGTAAAAACATAGCATATGCAAATTAGGGGGAGGTCTAGACTAAACTAGGCATGCACATTTGGGTGATAAAACCATAAAGAAAGGAAGAAATGATTGCAGTAAAAGGATAGCGGTTCCTTCAGGGAGAAGGAAGGGAGTTGGATGGGAACAGGGAAAGGAGGGGCTTCTGGAAGGGTTAGCTCTTTAGGTTACATGGGTGTTTGCCTTCTAATGTCTCATTAAGCTCTACATGTAATTTTGGGAGTTTCTGTTTTTTTTTTTTTTTTTTTTTTTTTTTAAGCAAAAAAAGAGCAGAGAAAGAAAGTGATTTTGATGATGATGGTAGTGGTAGCTGACATTTGTGGAACACTTACTAAATTCAAGGCACCATGCTGGGCATCTACCACAGATTTTCTCCCCCAACTGTTATACCCAGTTTTCATATGGTCAGACTGAGATTTACAAAAGTTAAGTCATTTGTCCAAGGACTTATGTTAGTGAGTGGTGGACCCACAATTTGCTAATGATCTACAAATTAAGCACTTCCAAGAAGGAGCTAAAATACCAAAGGATCCACAGGTATTCTATTCTCCCCTTCTCTGTAGAATGAAGAAAAAAAGCAAATATGGAATATTTACTCACTAATATTCATTCTGATGAGATTGTGAAAGATATGCTTCACCTTTGGTAAACAGCACTTTAGGAGAGTGGAGGATATTGCCCTAACCACTTTGTGATAAATTACTGATACACAAGAAAATATTTTGATTTGGGGTTTACAAAAAATAATTTATCTACCTAGAGTGATTTTAAAAATCCAACTATCTTTACTGAAAATAAATGTCCTATGTACCTTTGCTATTCATCTTGCTTTGCTCTTTAAAAAGGCATTTAAAATAATATATATTTAAAAATAATCCATAATCCTAGCACTCTGGGAGGCTGAGGTGGGCAGATTGCCTGAGCTCACAAGTTGGAGACCAGCCTGAGCTAGAGCAAGACCCCAGTTCTAGAAATAGCTGGGCATTGTGGCAGGTGCCTGTAGTCCCAGCTACTCAGGAGGCTGAGTCAAGAGAATTACTTAAGCCCAAGAGTTAGAGGTTGCTGTGAGGTATGAAGCCAGGGCACATTACCAGTACGACAAAGTGAGACTCTGTCTCAAAAATAAATAAATAAATAAATATAAAAATAATCCAATAGAGAAAGAAAATAAGTCATTAGATTTTAAAAATGAAATTTTGGCTATAAAGGAAGGTCATATCTTTTTAAGAAACACTACTAAAGTAATAGATTCCCTGGTCTCTTCAAATCACTTTGAAAAGTCCAAAGCAAGCTATTTTATCTTCGATCATAAAAGTAGGCCCTTTGAATGCAGGGAGAGTATCATAATTTCTTTTGTGTAGAGAACACACATCTCATCCACATGAATAGCCCCACTCAAATAATAATGCTTTTAAAAACTTAGTTGCAGCCACTTTCATGGACTTTTTAAGAAATCAGTACATGTTCCCCAGCAAACACAAAGGCAACGATATCAAAGCGAGCGACTCAAAGCAAACAGGTACCACGAATCCCCCCCACCCCCCTTGCTTACGTACAGGTCTTTAAGTTCCTAATAATTTGTAATGAACATTCAAATACAGGGCCTGTTTTGATGACCAGACCAATGCTTCCAGAACTTACAATTATAATATTGTCCAGGAGAGGGCACTCGTTTCCCAAGCTACTCAGAGGAGCTTCCAGACAGGGCTGGAGCTGAGTAGCTAAGAACAAAAAGACGCACATTCCTCTCTGAGGACAGAACAAAAGGGTAGATTTTTAAAAAGCAAAAGAAACTGAACATTTGATGCTGCCTCCCATAACCTCCACAGCCTAGAACTCAGCCACACCTTGCCTCAGACTGAATATTACATTATAAAAGATAAACTGGAAAACATCTTTTTTTTTTTTTTTTTTAAAGATATTGTGTGGTGTAACAATTGCATGCTAGTAATGCCTGCTTAGTCAACAATTTTTGCCTGAGTTGTGTTCTCCCAGAACGAGATTCCCGTGAGCATTGCTGAACCCAAATCGGTATATTTGAACCCAAACACCGGGTCCCGCATTTGGTCAAAAGTACAGACAGCACATCGTGCCCTGCAATAGTGCCTGGCCTTCTCAGGCCTCACTGTGTACTCGACGACAGGTAGAAACACATCTCATCCACATGAACAGCCCCACTCAAATAACAACGCTTTAAGAAACGTAGTTGCAGCCATTTTCATGGACTTTTAAAGAAATCAGTACATCTTCCTCAACAAACACAAAGACAACTATATGACTCAAAGCAAACAGGCAGCAAGAAAAACCCGCCCCTCGCCTACTTACAGGTCTTTAAGCTCCTGACATTGACTTTAGTTTCTGAGGTCTCCCGAGCATTTTGTTTTCTATAGCCAGCAACCATACTTTAATCTATAAAGAGGAAAATTTGGCTGCCCCAGAAAGGTGGGTTAATTGTTCCCCCAAGGACAGAAGAAGACTGAACAGTGCTGAAGGGCACCGGGGAAGAAGTCGCAGCTGAGTAGGCACCTTCTGCCTGAGCTCCAGCACTGTGCGCAGGGTAAAGAATTGGAACCCGAGAGGACAGACAACCATACGATTACAGTGTTTGAGAAGGATTCGACTACAGCTTTTTCTTAGGGTCTGTTTGAAAGTATTACATTTAACTTCAGATACCTTTCCAAAAGTTATTTTTAGAAGCAATTATGTTAAAAGCTTTGAGTTCCTTGAAGTTTTATCTGTAAGGATATCTACTGGCCTAAAGGGCCTTAAGGTATTGAATTAAGTGAGTCTGGTTTTGAGATGCCTTACCTTCCACATGTAAAGCAAGCAGCCAGGCTTGGGGCACATAAGCTTGCAGGCATTTGGAAGAGGCCAGGTGGCCTGGGTATGTGCTACTAAGGAGGTGAGAGTTGTTACTTTCCAAAGTTGTTGCCCAGGTGGGAAAGATTGCTTGGGTGAGAGTCCTGTGAAGGCTTGATATAGGACTCAGGTGCTCCTGGCCTCCCCACTCCTGATAGGGTCCACAGAAGAAAAATTAGGAGGCAAGCAAATGGGAGAGCCTACTTCCCTCCCCTTGCTGTTTGGCTGATCAAGCTGTCTTAATTTCTCACCTTTTGGACTGGGACACCAGCCCTTGCCCCTCTGCTATCACCTCCCACCCCTACAGCCCCAGACCCTGTGCAGCTAAAGCTCACTTTTCCCTCTGATCCCCATTTTCCTTGGGTGGTATTTTAAATTTCAATTCTTGTTACTTCCTGCTCATTTTCTAGAGCAGGAGTTTGTGTGGTGGGACCCTAAGGATGGACAGGCTTCAGGATTTGGAACTTCCCAAGGTCAGGTGCAAAATGTGTGGTCATACAAATGTTCATTTTTTCTTCCTGCAAGGAAGACCCTTCATTTTCACTGGATCCCTTAAGGGGACTTACAGCAACCAAAGGCTGGGGAAACCGCTCCAGAGGGACTGTGGATGAACTGAGGCTGGAGAAGCTTCACTGGGCCAGCAAAGAGCTTGCCAAGCCCTTCCACAGCACATGGATGGCAGAGAGACTCAGAGATTGTCTAGCCCCCTCCCCCCTCCCTTATTTTATAAATAAGGAAACCAAGTCTTTTCTTTTCTTTCTTTCTTTTTTTTTTTTAGACAGTCGCACTTCATTGCCCAGGCTAGAGTGCCCTGGCATCAGCCCAGCTCATAGCAACCTCAAACCTCAGCTCATAGCAACCTGAGACTTCAAACTGTTGGGCTCAAGTGATCCTCTTGCCTCAGCCTCCCAGTACCTAGGACTACAGGTGCCCAGCCATAATGCCCGGCTAATTTTTCTATTTTTAGTACTGCTCAGGCTGGTCTTGGACTCCTGAGCTCAAGTGCCTCTGCTTCCCAGAATGCTGGGATTACAGGCTGTGAGCCACTGCGCCAGGCTATTGTTGATATTTTAACAAGCATTTATCAAGCACTTACTGTATTCACTGTATCAGACACCAAGAACAAAGACTCAGTTTATTCCCTCCAGTCAGGAGTAGGGAGAGGAGAAGACAGTTAATTAAAATATATTGTGACCAGAGCCAGCCTGGAGAGTAATTGGAGCTGCACTGCCTAACCTCTAGCACCTTACATTCCCCCCTGAGACACAAAATACAAACCTACACCAATAAAACAGTGTGCTACCTGGATCTACCCACTCAGGAGCCTAAGCGACTGCGTATGCATTGTCTGCCAGTGGAGACAACGCAGACATTATTTATTTGCCCTGCTACCTTGGGGACAGGGATGACAGCAGTTGTCAAGTGGCAGGTTGGGATTGGAGGTGAGAGGGAAGTTGAAGGTGAGGGTATCAGGCTGGAAAGTGGCTACCTGAGGACCAAACGTTGCCAAAGCTGCCTGGAAAGCCTGGGATCTGATGCTGCTGCAGAGTTTATGGACCAATAGGGGCACAGACCCAGAGAAGCAGAGCTGGGATTAACACAAGAGCAGGCTGGTGGATTTCCTCCAGAGCAGCTGCGTGGCCTGTGTTCCTCTTCAGAGGCACATGGCTGGGACCCCGAGCCCACCAACCCTGTGGGTTAAATATAAAACCCTTTGTATTAGCCAAGGTTCTTCAGAAAAACAAACCAATATGATGCATATGTATAGAAGTGTCAAAAAAAGTATAGAAATTTAAGAAAAGAAAAAACTGCATCGTAATTGTAACACTCCATATATACCAATAACAACAGATGAACACAAGTCGCAATGAGCACCTCTTGTCAAATGTGACTTGAGTATTATAAATTTAATATAGTTTTTTCCTTTCTTAAAATGTGAATACTTTTTTTGTACCCTGTGTGTGTGTACATACATACAGAAAGAGAGAGAGATTGATTTATTTTAAGGAATTGGCTCATGCATTGTTGGGCCAGGAAACCTGAAATTTATAGGGTGGATCAGCAGCCTGAAAACTCAGACAGGAGTTGATGTTGCAGTCTTGAGTCCAAAGACTAGAAACTCAGGCAGAATTTCTATATTACCATATTGTGCCATAAGGTCATCCTCTTCGAGGGACCTCAGTTTTTCTTTTTAAGACCTTCAGTGTATACCATGAGGCACATCCACATTATGGAGCAAACTGTTTATTTGGAGTCGCCTGATTTAAATGTGAACACATCTAAAATATACCAGATCCAGCTACTTGGGAGGCTGAGGCAGGAGGACTGCTTGAGCCCAGGAACTGGAGGCTGCAATCAGCTATGTCACAGGACTCTAAGCCTGAGCGACAGCATAAGCCCCTGTCTCTATAAAACAAAACAGAACAAATAAAAAAATACCTTTACAACAACTAGATTGGTGTTTGACCAAACGACTGGGCACCATGGATAACATGGCTTAGCCAAGTGAACACGTAAGACTATCACGTCCTCTGACTCCAACACTGACCAAAGACAGTGTAGGGTCATGTGAGGTCAGGAGGGAAGTTTAAAACTCTAGCACACGTGGACCTTTTCTTCCAACTCTCAGTTCGTTCGTCACCTCCTCTAGAAGGTGTTCCTGGTCCCCTGCTATGAGTCGTCCAGCCTTCTCTGTGGATCCTGTGCCCACTGCCTGCCTCTGTAACTCTGTGCTAGTTATTTGTTGTAACTGTGTGTTAATTCTTCCAACTCTGTCTCTTTTTTAACCATTTTAACCATTTTTAATTGCATAGCTCAGTGGCATAAAGGCCATTCACATAGTTGTGTGACCATCATCACTTGCCATCTCCAGAACTTTTTCATCATGCCACACTGAAACTCTGCCCCCCTTTCATCCTGGCCACCAGGGCTTAATTGCACCTACTGTGCATAGTAGGTACTTAATAATAAATGCTTGTTCTATGAAGAAGTTTCTGCTTTGCAATTTCACCTGAGCCTCCTTACCAATAAAGAAAGGAGTTAAAAGTTGCCAGGTAAACCTTGATGCCAAGACAGCCCATAATCTGAGATGGCAGACAGCCTGCATGTTGGTATTAAACATTGAGCTTATCAAAACACACATATCGTCCCCAGTGATGAGTAGTACTCTTCTGTGTAATGTGCTATTAGAAATACATATTTTTCTCATTTACCATCAGATAGCAGCTATGAGTCACTTCCTCAGAAGTGGGGGTTCAGATTAAGGATCTTGACTGGAAGGTTCCAGATCTAGCCCTCTGGGCTTGTCTGTTTTTCATTCCTTCCTTCACCTTATAAGCATTTATTGGGTGCACCAGGGGCATGGTCCCAGCACCCAAGGAATTCACGGCCTACAACCCAAGATTTCACTTACATTTTCATAAAGAAATTC
This sequence comes from Loris lydekkerianus, assembly GCA_963574355.1. Taxonomy (NCBI): domain Eukaryota; kingdom Metazoa; phylum Chordata; class Mammalia; order Primates; family Lorisidae; genus Loris; species Loris lydekkerianus. Next base: position 29,165 of record CAUYPK010130180.1, read on the forward strand.
TATGTTTGGCAGCGCCCATCACTTGGAGGGTAGGGCACTGGCCACATACACCAGGGCTGTTGGATTTGAACCTGGTCCCAGCCAGTTAAAACAACAATGACAACTGCAACAAAGAAAATAGCTGGGCATTATGGTGGGCACCTATAGTCCCAGCTACTTGGGAGGCTGAGACAAGAGAATCGCTTAAGCCTGAGGTTGCTGTGAGCTGTGACGCAGGGCACTCTACCCAGGGTGACAGCTTGAGACGTCTCTCTCAAAAAAAAAAAAAAAAAAAAAAAAGGAAATTCTAGGTTCACTTGATATTTTGCAGTTAAGTGAATCTTTTTTTTTTGCAGTTTTTGGTCGGGGCTGGGTTTGAACCTGCCACCTCCGGCATATGGGACCTGCACCCTACTCCTTTGAGCCACAGGGATTGCCATGAAAGATAGTGAATCTTAGATTAGAGGTGTCATGATTTTTCATGAAAAGTCATGACCTCATCTTTAAATCTGACACCAAGTCAAAGTTTTAGTCATTGCAAGGCTCTGGGCCATGTCAACTTCTTTTTATTTTTTTCATTTTAGATTCAAGTTCTTTATTACCACTTCGGTTTTTGTGCCTTTTTTTTTTGTCTAGCAGAATATGATACCTAAGAATGCCCAATATGAGGCTATAATTTCTAACCCTGTAATCACTGGAAACTTAGTAAAATGAAAGGCAGAGAAGAAAAATTTTTCCTTTTTACCCTTTGGCCAATAATTCAAAATTTAACTTGGAAAACCAGGGGAGAAATAGAACAAGGTTTCCTTTCAATTATCATAAGATTAGTGTACTACAGAATTTTAGAGTACAAACTAGAAAAGAAATTTGTTCAGAGAAATGCTTTATAAAACCAAGTAGGTCTCAAACTACAGAAAATCTCAGTTGCATATTGTGTTAATAAGCCCATCTGTGCAAAGACCCTTCTGAGCCTCCCTCTTGTGCTGGCCGTGTGCCAAAGGAGCTTCAGAGGTGACTGTGTCTTGGCATTGGTCCTATTCCATATGGTGACATGAGGACATTTACCAGGAAGGTTCATTCTGTTGTTTGTGTTACATTGTACAGCTTGGGAAAGCATAGCTCACAGGATGCATTCCCGATGTACTATAAAGGAAAGAAATTTGATTCAAGGCAGAGCGTTTTTAAAAATAATGTACAAGATTGAGTTGGAACACATTCTCCTTGGTCACTCCATCACAAGAATGGAGAAGCAGGAATCCAATGTACTCAATTCAAATATGAAGGCAGCAGATGATCTAATACAAGGTGGGGGGTAAGGGACTGAGAGAGTGGGGCGAGGGGAGGAGAGAGGGGATAGGGCTTATAGGTATGACATACCTCTTGGGGGTAGGACACAATTATAAGAGGGACTTTGCCTAACAAATGCAATCCATGCAAACTAATTCTTTGTACCCTCAATGAATCCTAAACAATAAAAAAAATGTACAATAAAAATATCTCAGTATTTCAAGTGCATTTTAGCTGTAGGTACTAGATTTTTCTGAAATTTTAAGTCAACAGAATCTAAAGAGTGGTTTTGACAACATGGCAGATGAAGTTAATATGACCACTCCTCAGTGGTGTGCTGATAAATGTTTAACAACCAGCTCTTAAAAAAAAAGAAAAACCATATTCATATTTACCATATATAGAGGGTGCCAAAAAATGCATGCACATTTTAAGAAAGGAAAGGACTATATTAAAATTGTAATACTCAATATATGTCCATAATAAAAGATGAATAGACGTCTCCTTTGACTTCCGCAATTATAAGAGGTGCTCAGAATGGTTACCATTAGTATCCAGACACTTCTGATTATGGCCAATTACTGCTTGAGCAACGTTGACTTAGGTGTCCCCTGGTATTGCTGTGCATGTGGTTTGAATTTCTTCTCAAAGTACTGCCAAGTAGCCAGTTTTCTACCCTGTACTACACCCTGTAAGTTTCTCCATAGGTAGAAGTCAAGGGGTATTAAGTCAGGAAAACGTGGGCAAAACTCAACTGCACCTCTTGGTCCTGTCCATTATCTTGCCAAATTCTCATAGAGGGTAAGAATGAAATAATAAAAAAAAAAAGAAAGACAGAAAAAGAAAAGGACAGTAAAATTAAAAAAAAAAAAAAAAGAGCAAAGCATATGGGATTAGCAATTCACAGAAGAGGAAATGTATATGGCTTTCAAAAAAATGAAAACATGCTACCTCATTAGTAATTAGCAAAAGGATAATTAGAATAACAATGAGATAGTATTTCCTACGTATGAAAGTGGAAAAATGCTGAAACCTGTTAAAATGGAGCGCAGTATTGGCAAGCAGGGAGGATATGAGAGTCCTCATTGTGGGAGTGTAGGTGGCACCATCCACAGGAGGGCCACTTGTTATCCTGTACGCAGCACAGGTGGGAAATGGGAAGCATTTGTCAGGAGAGGGCTGGCAAAACAAATGGTGGCATCTGTGGCACATTCAGACTTTGGAACACCATATGTCAGATAGAATGAGCAAAGGAGATAGATCTGTGTGTATGGACATGGATGTATTTGGAATACTACAAAATAGGTATAAAAGGCACGGCCAACATACAGACTGTGTACATATTTATAAACTACCCAGCAGCTGTGGGTAGAGAACACCCCCAGTGTCGGATCACTGCGGCTGGAGAGGAAGGAAGGGGACAGACGTGGTGGCAATGGAGACTCCAACTGTGTCTATGGAGATTTTGTCCTTCAAAAACCGTATGAAGCAAATATTGCAAAATGTTAAAATATGTTCAGTATTGATGGCTGGCATGTGGCATCAGCTAAATTCTCCTTTGTGCTTTTTTGCATGTGTCCGGAATTTTTTTGAAGAGAGTCTAGGGAGTGGTCATAGGTGAACCCACCACTTTATAAGCTGTAAGAAATTGGAACTAGAAACCAGAAGAGCCTCTAACAAACATTTTAGAAGACAAAAAAGCAGTTGGGCAAATGCAATTTATCTGTCTCTCTCTCTCTCTCTCTCTCTCTCTCTCTCTATCTAACACAATTTTTAGATTGAGAATTTCCTGAATATTTTCTGGCATGAATTTTGCACATAATAGGTGGTCATCAAGTGCTTGTGAAATAAATGGGAAATCCCCCCACCCCCCAGTGTCCGGTCACTGCCTGCCGTGTCCGTTAGACCTCGCTTACCACAAAGAGGCATAGACTGAGGTCTGAAGCTTCCAATCTGGTTACTGCTCTGATTCCTACAGCTACTCTGGGCCACAAGCTTACAAATTGGAGTGTCATCCAGGAACTTCATAAAAATGTAGCCAAAGACACTGACCGGGTGGTTGGGGATAGGGCGGATTTAATTTCAGTGTGTATGTGTGTGTGTGTGCTTCTGCTGTTGATGCAGGAGGTCTGCTGACTACATGCTGTGAGCCACAGCTTCAGCGTCCTGGCCTCCTTTGCTAAGAACTTGCCTTGGTTTCTTCCTCTTTGAAAAAAAAAAAAAAAGGGCAAAAAAAGAGGCCTGCTTGCTGTGGGTGAACATGAGACCTGAGAAACCAGGGCAAGGCTCATCACCCAGCCTCATGGAAAAATAAGACTGGATTAGTCGCCAAAATGAAAGCAGATTACCAATGTGTGAGAAACGGAAGCAGCAATTTTCCACTGCAAGTGCCAGGGGTGGCAGAGGCGGTAAGGTAATGCTTGAAGGGAAGGGGGGGGCAGCCCCTCCTGGGCCCAGCCCCCATCTTGATGGGCAGAGGGAGGAATCAGGGAAGGGTCCAGCTGAGGATGTCCTTGATTTATTTGCTTTGGTGTCATGGTGTCTGCTCACTCACTGATGCTCTCAAAGTGCGCCCAGCCTCTCCGGGATGAAATGTGGGTAGCATGCACTCACTATCAGGGTGTTGGAGGAGAGGCCCTGCAGGAGCTACTGACAGCCAGAGGCAGAACTTGCTAGCAGGAAAGACCAACAAGCCAGACAGACCGGTGGTCAGAACTCTGGAACAATATGATTAATCACCCAGCCCCAGCCACGTTCCCTGTCCAAAGCCCAGGACAGTGTCTGTTACAGAGCTGACAGGTCCAGTGCTGACTATGCCGAAAGGCGAGGAGACCTGGGAACCCTCCGCCCAGGAGGAGCATTGTGGATGACAGTCATCTTTGAGGCTACCCAGAGATGACACCTGGTGAGTCTGGGGGGAAGCAGTTGAAATGACCCATCCGTCCTTTCCCAGCTCCTGGTAACCCAGAGTGCAGGTGCCAAATCGGGTTCAGCTAGGCAGAGCCAACCACTCAGGGTTTGACCCTTGTATTAGTAAAGTCAAGTCGGGGATGAGGAGACTTCTTCAGCCAGTGACAGCGACAGAGCAGGGACCACGTTCCAAGTATGGTGTGTGCAGCATCTTCACAGGCAGTTTCCAGGGCATGCTTTCGGCTGAGCTCTGGCCTCAGGGCTTACTTTCTCCACAGTTTTTCAGTTTCCTGGTGGCTCTGTGAGCTACCCAGTACCCTTTAAGTCCATTTTTTTCTATTTGTGTCAGCCAGAGTTTGGTGTCCACACCTTATACCTAGAAACCCAGCTGACTCACCAGTGCCTCAGAGTGGGCAAAAGGTCCAGGTAAAGGAAAACTATCTACTTCAAAAAAGATTCTCATAACTTCAGAGCTGAGAAAGGAAGGAGCTTCAAAGTCTCATTTGTCCCTCACGATGACTAGATCACGGAGCTCTGATCTCTGTACTTTGAAGTAGTGACACAAGCCCTTTGACTCAGCATTTTGTGGTCTGGGACTTTATCTCCAGAAATACTGCCACAAGGATGATGCTAGTTGTTGGGCTTGAGCTACAAGCGAGGGGTTGGCCCATTTTCTGAGGCCTGATGGAGGAAACCATGGAGTGGAGGAATGGTAGTCAAGGGTGACATTAAAAAATGTTACATTTGGGCTTGGCGCCCATAGCTCAGTGAGTAGGGTGCTGGCCACATACATCAAGGCTGGCAGGTTCGAGTCTAGCCCAGGCCTGCTAAACAATGACATCTGCAGCCCCAAAATAGCTGGGCGTTATGGCGGGTGCCTGTAGTCCCAGCTACTTGAGGCTGAGGCAAAAGGATCGCTTGAGCCCAGGAGTTGGAGGTTGCTGTGAGCTGTGGTGCCACAGCACTCTACTGAGGGTGACATAGTGAGATTCTGTCTCAAAAAAAGTTATATTTGAGGCTGGGCACGGTGGTTCACGCCTATAATGCTAGCACTCTGGGAGACTGAGGTTGGAGGATCCCTTGAGCTTAGGAGTTTGAGACCAGCCTGAGTAAGAGCCAAACCCCGTCTCTACTAAAAATAGAAAAACTAGCCTGGTGTTGTGTTGGGTTCCTGTAGTCCCAGCTACTCAGGAGGCTGAGTCAAGTGGATCCCTTAATCCCGGGAATTTGAGATTGCTGTGAGCTAGGCTGACACCACGGCACTCTACCCAGGGCAACAGAGTGAGACTTTGTCTCAAAAAGGAAAAAAAACAAATCTAGTTCCAAATGAAGGAATAAATTTGGAAGTCATAAGGAAATGGATAGTGTTTAAAGCCATGGATGAGAGCAGCGCCTGTGGCTCAGGGAGTAGGGCACGGGCCCCATATACTGAGAGTGGGGGGTTCAAACCTGGCCTCGGCCAAACTGCAACAAAAAAAATAGCTGGGCATTGTGGCAGGTGCCTTAGGTAAGAGACTGTCCTAAGCCCAAGAGCTGGAGGTTGCTGTGAGCTGTGATGCCACGGGACTCTACTGAGGGAACAAAGTAAAACTCTATCTCTAAAAAAATAAAAATAAAAACAATAAAGCCATGGATGGAAACACCCAGGAAAAAGAAATTGATAGAGAATATGAGAGGTTGTATCCAGAGATCAGGGAGAGGGTGACCCAGTGAAGGAGGCTGATTAGAAGTGGCTGGTGGGATAGGAGAAAAATCTGTATGTTGTGCCATGTACACAAGAGAGGAGAGTGATTTAAGAACAGGGAGCGGACAGTTGTGCTTCCGCTTGCAGGAAGGTTATAAGAGATAAAGGTGGATTTCACAGCATGGAGGTCCCTGATGCCTTTGACAAAGGGAGTTTTGGGGGAGAAAGCCAGAGGCCAGGCTAGAAGAGGCTAAGGAGGCAAAGAAGCGGATCAGAGTGTAGGTGGAGCAGTAGAGGCAGTAACATGGGGCCACTTGTTGGAGAAGTTTTGCTGTGAAGCAGAAGGGAGAAAGGGAGAAGCTGAGGGCCTGTGTAGTCCCAGGAAGACTTTTGATTTGCCAATGGGAGTTTCCAGCACGTGTTTTTTTTTTTTGAGACAGAGTCTCACTCCATTGCCCAGGCTAGAGTGTCATGGTGTCATCATAGCTCACAGCACCCTCAAACTCCTGGGCTCAAGTGATCCTCCTGCCTCAACCTTCCAAGTAGCAGAGACTACAGGTGCCCACCACACCTGGCTAATTTTTATATATTTGGTAGAGACGGAATCTTGCACTTGCTCAAGGTCTCAAACTCCTGACCTTGAGCCATCCTCCCACCTTGGCCTCCCAGAGTGCTAGGATTGCAGGTGTGAACCACCATACCCAGTCTACCAGCACATATTTGTATGTTGGTGGTAACAGTCTAGTGAAGACGGGATTGAGGGTGCGGGAGGAAGAGAGCTGCCTGGAGGACGGAAGTCCTTCACCCAGCCAACATTTAGAACTCATTGTGTGTCAAGCCCTACTCGGCATGTGAGTCATGGGACATCAGAGAATGGCTCACACAAGGTTTCCATGCTGTGATCTCCTGTGACGGGCTGGCTTTTGGTAGAGGCAGGTGCTTGACGTGTGACAAGACAGGTGTAGCTGTGGGTCTGTCTGTAGGTCTGGCAGTGAGAAGAGAATTGAGCTGCCCTCAGAGGGTGTCTGTTCGCCGACTCCCCTGTGAGGCAGGTCATCAGCTGACTATGGGAGGTGTGAAGAGAAGAAAAGGGAAATCACTGCTGGGGGTGGGGATGGGCAGGGGAATACACTCAGGATGGAAATGGACAGGGTATCTGAGTAGGGCCTGTTGGAGGTTTGTGGTCATAAATTTAAAGTGACAGAGAACTATAGAAGCCCTAGAAGATAGCATGAGGTAGACTCTTGATCTTATCAGCCTAGGGAAAGAATTTTTGTAGAAGACCCCACTGGCAATTGCAGCGGCAACAAAAATAAATAAAGGAGACCTGATCAAGTTAAAAAGTTTCTGCACAGCTAAGGGCACAATCAACACAGCAAAGAGGCAACTTTCAGAGTAGGAGAAGATATTTCCATGCTACAAATCTGACAAAGGGCTAATCATCAATCTACTATGAATTCAGGAAAATCAACAAGAAAAGAGTGGAAAAAAAACCATTAAAAACTGGGCAGAGACATGAACAGCAACTTTTTGCACAAGGATAGAAGAACAGCCAGCAAACACATGAAAAAAAGCGCGTTGTCCCTAATTATCAGAGAAATGCAAATGAAAACCACTTTGAGATGTCACCTAACTCCAGTGAGAATGGCGCACATCACAAGGCCTCAAAATGACAAATGCTGGCATGGAGTGTACACTCATATATTGTTGGTGGGTCTGCAAACTAGGACAGCGTCTGTTGAAAGAGTTATGGAGAGTCCTCAAGGAACTAAAAGTAGACCTTCCATTTGACCTTGCAATCCCACTATTAAGTTTCTATCTACTGCAAAGAAAAAAAGGGCTTTTTACCACAAGGACTTTACACTTGAATGTTTACAACAGCTCAATTCACAATCGCAAAGATGTGGAAACACTCAAGTGCTCATCCACACAGGAACGGATTAATAAACTGTGGTACATGTATGCCATGAAGTACTAGTCAGACAAAAAAAGATGGAGATTTTTGCATCTTTTATAATAACCTGGACATTCTCCTAAGCAAAATATCACAGGAATGGAAAGACAACAATCGCATGTACTCAGTAGTAAACAAGAGAAAAACCTTGTTAGATTCAAGTGGGGGAAAGGGGTACACAACGGGCACACTTTTTGAGTGAAGGACACAGTACAACTCAGACTTTAACCTTATAAATGCAAAATATGTAACCTAATTTTATGTACCCTTGTATTAATCTGAAATTAAAAATACATACACACATAAACAAATAAATGTACAATGACCCCAGTCAGACTGATGGTGTGTTTCCACTACAACCCCCCATTATAGTCTGCAATGCAAGGGCAGCTAGGTCTGTATTGGAATCAGTTGAGGGTGGGGTTGCCAGATGAGTATGACTCAGACCAGAGCAGAGCAAGGGAGTTGAGGAGGTCTGCCAGGGAGAGGATTAGGGGTGGATCCTGCCATCTAAGGCCCTAAAGCAGGGCAGTGGAGAGGGAGGGGAGGTGGAGAAGGCACAGGAAGGGATCTCAAAGCATGAGACTTTCCGTGGGTCCTGGGACACAGGAGAGCTGGGAGGATGTTTGAGATTGACATTTTATTTTACTATTTTGTTTTGTTTTGTTTTTGAGACAGGGTCCTGCTCTGTCATCCACGCTAGAGTGCAGAGGCCCAATACAGCTCACTGCAGCCTTGAATTCCTGCCTCGGCCTCCCAAGTTGTTGAGACTATAGGCATATGCCACCACCATGCCCGCCTAATTTTTGTTGTTGTTTTTTTTTATAGAGATGCATAAGCCTCCCAAAGTGCTGGGATTTCAGGTGTGAACCACCATGCCTGGCCAAAACTGACATTTTAGACATAATGGATATGCTTTTTTATAAAAATTAGTTTGATTTTTATGGCTACATAACAGTTGTGTACCTTTATTGGGTACACGTAATGTTTTGATACAGGCATACAATGTGAATTGATCAAATCAATGTAATTGGAGTATCCATCACTTCAGACATTTAGCATTTTTTTTTTTTTTTTTTTTTTTGAGACAGAGTCTCACTATGTCGCCCTCGGTAGAGTGCTGTGGCATCACAGCTCACAGCAACCTCCAACTCTTGGGCTTAAGTGATTCTTTTGCTTCAGCCTCCCAAGTAGCTGGGACTACAGGCGCCTGCCACAATACTTGGTTATTTTTTTGTTGTTGTAGCTGTCATTGTTGCTTAGCAGGCCTGGGCTAGGTTTCAGCCCCAGTATACGTGGCCAGTGCCATAACCACTGAGCTACAGGTGCTGTCCCAGTTAGCATCTTTTGGTGTTAGGAACATTCTAATTGCACTGTTTTAGTTATTTTAACATATACTCTAACTTATTGTTGATTATAGTCACTTTATTGTGTTATCAAATATTATTCATTCTATCTAACTATATTTTTGCATCCATTAACCCTCACTTTAGTGTTCCCTCTCCAATACACTCCCCAGCTTCTGGTAAACATTGTTCTATTCTCTGTCTCCATGAGACCAATTATTTTAAATATTTAGCTCCCACACATGAGTTGGAAAATGTGAGATTTGTCTGTCTGTGCTTGGCTTATTCCACTTACAATAATGTTCTCCAATTCCATCAATGTTGTTACCAATGGCAGGATTTCATTCTTTTTGATGGCTATATAATATTCCATGTGTGTATGTACCACAATTTCTTTATCCATTCATCCCTTGGTGGACATTTAGGTTGATTTCACATCTTGGCTATTGTGAATAGTGCTGAAATAACATGGGGATGCAGATATCTTTCCAATATAATGACTTCTCTTCCTGGGTATATACCAGCAGTGGGATTGCTGGCTCATATGGTAGGTCTATTTTCAGTTTTTTTAGGAAACTCCAAGCTATTCTCCATAGTGGTTATGGTAATTTACATTCCCACCAACAGTGTACAAGAGTTCCCCTTTCTCCACATCCTTGCCAGCATTTCTTATTGCCTTTTTGATAAAAGCCATTTTAACTGGAGTGAGAAGATATTGTAGCTTTGATTTGCATTTCTCTGTTGACTAATGATGTTGAATTTTTTCATGTACCTGTTGGCTATTTGTATTTCTTCTTTTGAGAAATATCTATTCAGATACTTTACCCATTTTAAAATCAGATTGTTTGATTTTTTTTCCTATTGATTTGTTGGAGCTCTTTATTGATCCCTTGTCAGAGGGGTAGTTGGCAAATACTTTCTCTCATTCTGGGTTGTCTCTTCCCTTTGTTGTTTTCGTTTCTGTGCAGAGCATTTTAGCTTGATGTGGTCCCATTTGTCCTATTTTGCATTGGTTGCCTGTGCTTTGGGGATATTACCCAGTTTTTTCCCTCCAGTCAGGAGCAGGGAGAGGAGAAGACAGTTAATTAAAATATATTGTGACGAGAGCCTTGAGAGTAACAGGAGGGGCAACTTTTCTAGTCCGTGTTGTTTTTGTGTGCTGTGTTTCCTTTTTCTCTTTATTTATATGGGTTTTGTTGTTGTTTGTTTGAGACAGAGTCTCACTCTGTCACCTTGGCTAGAGTGCAGGGGGATCACTGTAGCTCACTATAGCCTACAAGTCTTGGGCTAAAGCAATCCACCTGCCTTGGTGTCCCAAAGTGCTAGGATTATAGGTGTTAGCCACATTGCCCAGCCTAGTGTTTTTTTGTTTTGTTTTGTTTTGTTTGAGACAGAGTCTCAGTCTATCATCCTGGGTAGAGTGTTGTGTGATCATAGCTTACAGCAACCTCAAACTCTTGGGCTCAAGTAATCCTCTTGCCTCAGTCACCCCAAGCAGTTGGGACTACAGATGGCCATCACAACGCCTGGCTATTTTTTCTATTTTTGGTAGAGATGGTGTCTCACTCTTGCTCAGCCTGATCTCCAACTCCTAAGCTCAAGCAATCTGCCCACTTTGGCCTCCAAGAGTGCTGGGATTATGGGTGCAAGCCACTGTGTCTCTGCTTTTTAAGAATTTTTTTTTTTTTTTTTTTTTGCAGTTTTTGGCCGGGGCTGTGTTTGAACCCGCCAGCTCTGGCATATGGGGCCGGTGCCCTACTCCTTTGAGCCACAGGCGCCACCCCATGTCTCTGATTTTTAAAGACATTGAATGGATTAGGACAGAGCCCAGTTGCAGGTCCCCAGAAAATTGCTGTAGGACTAACACTCACTGTATTTCACCCATCTAATGTCTACACTGCAGCCCACATTTTTCCAAATGCTTACAAAGCCAGGGTCAAAGGCCTTGCTGAAATGCCTGCACAAATACCTCAGTGCTCCCCTTCCTCAATCTCTACACTGCAGAACAACTTAGAGCCTCACTCTCTTCGTCTGTACCATAAGAATAATGATGATATCAATCTCATCAGCTACTGTGAGATGATGTATGTAAAGTTGTATGTAAAGCACTTTGGCTTATAATTTAAGAGTGTTGCCCAAATGGTAATGGTTGGCAGTTGAAACTCTAGTAAGACAAGGCTGAGAGTCTGGCACGACTTGTTTCCCTGTAATCTGGGTTCCACCCAATGATCACGACTTTCCATTCTCAATGCTCACAAATCATCCACTTAATAACCTGTCCTAGAATTCTGCTAGAAATTTATAACCAACTCAGTGGCTTAACTCATAAAACTAATCCTCTTCCCTCTTTAGAAAATTGAGGTAAAACATCATACCCTGATATACCGCTGACAGGAGAGTAATATACAGATTATATATAGAACCCTATAAATCAGTAAGAAAAGATAAACAACACAGCAGAAAACCTGGCACAGGACAGGAATAAGAAATTCACAGGAGAGGAAACCTAACCAGCCTGTGAAAATATGAAAAGATGCCTGACTTCATTTGCAGTCAAGAAAATGCAAATTAAAATCATAATGAGAAACCATTTCACACCCTTCAGATTAGGAATTAGAAAAGTCTGACAGTTCCAAGTGCTGTGAGGATGTGGAGGAGGGGGACCCACGGTGCAGTGAAGATGCCCTGGGCAACACAGAGTTAACCTGGAGAGAACATAGGGACCCCAAGACATATGGACCCCATCCCTCAGCGAGACACCCTTTGGGTATGCACCTGAAATAAGACCAAAGGTTCACATCAGCCTTGGTTTTTTTGTTAGTTGGTTGGTTGGTTTTTGAGACAGAGTCTCACTCTTTCACCCTGAGCAGAGTACTGTGGCATCATCATAGCTCACAGCAACCTCAAACTCTGGGGCTCAAAAGATCCTCTTGCCGCAGCCTTCCGGGTAGCTGGGACTACAGGTGCCCGCCACAACACCCACTTAGTTTTCCGATTTTTAGTAGAAATGGGGTCTGCTCTTGCTCAGGCTGGTCTGAAACTGCTGAGCTCAGGCGATCCACCGCTCATCCTCCCAGAATACTAGGAATACAGGCCATTGCGCCTGGCCGCATTCATTGTTTTTCGTAGGATTTACATAATGTGTTCAATATTTGAAACAGTTGCCTACATTTATAAATCAGGAGAGTTTACGTTATAGTGTGGACCCTTAGTATCTCTTGAAAAATGGAAAGATCTGGCAACATCAGGCCCATCTGGCCATACAGCTGAGTGACAGCCCCAGGAAAAGTGAGCCCCACAGCCCTCCTGGCTGCTGTGCCGGGTAGCATGCACAGAGGGCCGTGTGCCATGGGCACAGGCAGGCTCTGCTTCCCCCGCAGTGGCCCTGATGTGGGGATGCATCTCTCAGAGGGGTCCCATGGCCTCAGTGACCCAAAGATGCCATGTAGACTCAAGGCAGCCTGGTTTTGTCACCTGTTTTGCTCTGGGCATCTGAGTTAGCAAGGGCCCCCGAGACTGAAGGTCATCCCATGTCCTCCTCTGTGTCCCTCCTCCTATCTTTGAAGTATGGGGCTCCTGTAAAGTGGATCAACACGGTAAGGTCCTATCAGGAAGCCCTGAAGGCGACTTGCCTTTGTGGAGAAAACAGCTGCTGAAGTTAAATTGCTCATCTGGAATTCCCCGGATGGGAACCACCACCTGTGACCAGGGCAGGCTGGCACTCCCATGGACACCTGTGCCTTCATTCCTGCCTTCCACACTAGCACAGCCACTTCCAACCAGGTGTTGGGAGCAGGGTGAAACTGTGGTGGGGCTGAGGGGTGAGGGCAGGGGTGGGGATGACCCTATTGTCTCTGGAGGGGATGGCTGCTCTAGGGCCCGAGATGTTTGGAACCTGGGATTTCTTCATAATTGCATGTATCTGACCCTGTTTTTCTGACTGAATTGGCAATAAAAAGCCTTAGTCCAAAGGGGTTAAATGCAGATTTGTGGGAGTGGAAAGAAAAACAAATTAAGCTCCTAGAGCTGTCTAACTCAGCCAATGACCTGGAGGAGAAACAGAAGGACAAGGACGCGGGTGCAGGTCTGACAGGGAGGGGAGATGGTCTCATTCTAGGACCCCAGGATGCCAGGGGATGGTGGTGGTGGGGGAGCAGGCCTGGCATAAGAAGTGTCAGAGATGAGGGCAGACCAGCAGGGTGCACATTCAGGCTCCGTCTCCAACAAGGGGCTAATTCATAACTCTCTGCTTGGAATTTTATTTCTGAGAAGCTTCATTTTTTATGGCAATTTTCTTTTTGAGAATACAGGTCTTGAAACCTGCCATTCTAAGCCTGCGATTTCTAGCCCAAGTGTCAAAATATCTTGCAGACCCCTAGGTGAGTGTTGTGCTATTCCTGTTCAGTTTGAGGCTATGCTTGGGGTTCGCATGAAAGCAGAGTCCCAGGAAATAACTCCATGCCCCACTCCCACCCTGCCAGGGGCACCAAGATGTTTCTCCTTTGGCCCAAATTAGATGCAGGGCAGCCCCTGAGATCATCCGACTGAGCCCCCAGGCTCAGATGAGCACTGCTTTAATTGAGACTTTGTAGATTGAGGCGAAAGGAGAGTTTGGGAACGCGATTTCAAGCAGTTGGATGTGGAGTACATACTTACATGTTTTTCTTCTGTTTCAGGTTTAGTGCTTTTTGTACCTTCCTTTTAAAGAAAAAACTCCAAACCCAGTAATCAGATTTCTACCCGGGACTGGACGCACACCATGGCTTCCAGGGGCAGGGAGGGCGAGCTGAGGAGGAGAGCTGGGGGTAGAAAGACCAGAAGGTAAGTGCTGATGAAGTTCCACCACGCGGCTCGGAGAGTGGCAAAGAGGGGACGCTTTTTAACTTTCACATGTTGCCTGTCCTTATCAGGATAAAGTCCACAGCACAGGTCACACTGCCTGCTAGTTCAGGAAAAATTAAGGAAAAAATGTATTTTCTTGATTTTTTTTTTTTTTTTTTGAGATAGAGTCTCACTCTCGCCTTGAGTAAAGTACCATGGTATCAACATAGCTCACAGCAACCTCAAACTCTTGGGCTTAAGCGATCCTCTTGTCTCAGCCCCTTGAGTAGCTGGGACCACAGGGGTGTGCCACTGCCCTCAGCTAATTTTTCTATTTTTAGTGGAGACAGTGGAGTTTAGTGATCTCCAACTCTTGAACTCAAGTGATCCACTTTCTTTGCCCTCCCAGAGTGCTAGGATTACAGGTCACCGTGCTGGGCCTGTTTTCTTGATTTTTAAAAAAATTTGGGCTCCGCGCCTGTGGCTCAAGTGGCTAAGGTGCCAGCTACATACATCTGGGCTGGCAGGTTCAAATCCAGCCTGGGCCTGCCAAACAACAATGACGGCTGCAACCAAAAAATAACCGGGCGTTGTGGGCGGGCACCTGTAGTCCCAGCTACTTGGGAGGTAGAGGCAGGAAAATTGCTTGCGCCCAGGAGTTGGAGGTTGCTGTGAGCTCTGATGCCACAGCACTCTACCCAGGGCGACAGCTTGAGGCTCTGTCTCAATTAAAAAAAAAAAAAAAAATTTAAAAAAATTTGGCAGAGTATAGATGTAAGTATTTAAGGTAGAAACAGAAAAGTCAGTGCAAGCCTGAAAGCACCTGTTAGACCTGGTGAATGGACATATATATGAAACAAGTGGATCAGTTGTATTTCTGAAGTTGTGGATCCCTGTGGCCCAGACCTTGTTTCCCACGTGAAGCCATTCTGGAAGAGAAAGGGCATGCACTTCAATTCTCTGTGTAACTGCAGGAGAGACTTTTATTGCTTATACAATAGCCGTGTTCTCTCCCCCATTTCCTACCACCTTACATTTAGGCTCGGGCCGTGAGCACAGCACCATGTGTGACTTTTGGGCAAGGCACTTTCTTGCTCTGCCATAGTGACCAGCAATGCTCCCCTGGCACTGGTGCCTCCATGGTCCACGTGGGCCCAGTGAGTCCCACGGCTCCCTCTGCTCCCTTGATGGTCCACTTCCTTCCCCTGCATGCCAGAGCAAGGGCAGCAAGTGCTGGGGCCACAAGAATGGTCACAGCTCCTAGCTGCCATGCCTAGAGGTTTCCAGTGGGTGCTGGTCTGGATTGATGTCACCAAGCATCAGATTTACATATAGGTGATCCTTGGGAGAAAAAGGGAGAATAGATGTTAGAATTTAGCTCTTCCTTAATAAGACATGAATGTAAACCCATAATGACCAGCTAAGAGGCTGAAAGGAGTTAGTTTGCTATTGGTGGGGCCTGGTGAGCACCGTAGGCCTTTGTCCTCTGCTAACACGGCACCACTGGACAAGCAGGGGAAATTGTGCCACTTAAGAAGCTAGGTTAGGCTCTTTCATGCGTATGTACCTTTGGCTAATTCCTTATGGCAGAGACCCCCAGTATCTGTTCTCCCCCTGTCACTTCACAACAGAGCCACTGGTGTGTAGCTGGGCACAAGGCTTCCCAGAATAAAGACTACGTTTTCTAGTCTTCTTTGAAACTAGGTGGGGCCACACAGGTAAGTTCTGGTTGATGGGAATGCAGGTGGAAATGCTGTGTGAGACTTTTAAGAAGCAACCTTCTGGGAGGGGCATGAGTTTTTTTCTCGCTGCTGTGGTTCCCACTGGTTAAAATTCAGACATAATGGCTGGAGCCCCTGCAGCCATTTTGAAGCAGTGAGGTGGAAGCTTCACATTGAGAGCGCAGAGTAGCAAGAGAGGGGCAGGTATACACTGCCTGCCTTTGGTCTTCTTTTACATGAGACCATTGCTACATGTGTACTTTGAGTTTTAGTCTCAACAGATTCACCCTCTTCCCTCAATTGTAATCACTCTTATTTGTACCTGAGTCATCACTGACCTTGCTTGACCAGAGATTCTTTGCCTCTAAAGAATCAGCCAGCCTTGTTGCCTGCACTTATAGAAAGTGCACTTAGAGAAAGCAAAGAGAAGATATATGTACAGAGAAATGTTCTGGTTCTCCTGTAAAAGAAAATGAAGCAGAAATACAGAACCTGTTTTAAAATAACTTTGAAAGCCACACCTGTTATGCCTCTGTTGCCCTTTTGCTGTGCTGCCTAAAATGCCTCAGTATGTGCTTCTAGTCCTAAAAGAGGAAAGGGATGTATTCAGATGGTATGCAATGAATGCTCTATGGCATTAATTGTATGTCTGCACTTGTGTGCACACAGTGTCTTATGCCATAGTGTCTCATATTTACAGCTGCCTGGTGAGTTAGCCTAAGGCCAGTGACCAGGTCTGAAATGAGCCACATTTAATATGTTTTGCAACCTATACTGGGCTGTGGACACAGACTCCCTGATACAAATGTGCTTCCTGGGACTCTGCAGCAAGACCTTCACCAGTACTGCTTTAGATATCTCCACCATCTGCACATTTATATAAGGCAGACAACACTTCAGGTTTGCTTTATTTTCTTTCTGGTTTACGCAAAGAAATTTCTAATAATCTTTAGACTTTCTTCTCAAAGTGATCTTTCATGGCTTATTTTTCTTCCGTTCTGAGAACTACATGCAAATAAGTTTTGACTGACAAATTCTAACTCAGCAGCTGTCCGAACAGAGGCTCCAGTGTTCCCCTGACTTTCTCTGCATAGACTCATTCAGGAACATAACCACATTCTCCAAAAACACAAAAATTCTCATTTCAAAAGCACCAGTATTGTAATTGCTTTTATTATGATTATCCTACAGAACTGTCATTGGAATTACTTTAAAATAACAATCTACTGGTGTAAAAACACTCTAACAAATGCATATTGTATTTGCATGCTATCTTATAATTTTTCTTCAATGATTTTACATGTTTTGTATTTCTTACAAAGAAATTTATTATTACATTATCTAGTTTTTCTTTTCTTTTTTGTTTTTTTTGAGACAGTCTCACTCTGTCGCCCTGGGTAGAGTTGTGTCATAGCTCACAGCAATCTCTAACTCTTGGGCTCAGGTGATCCTCTTGCCTCAGCCTCCCAAGTAGCTGGGACTACAGGTGCCCACTACAATGCTCAGCCAGTTCTTTCTATTTTTAGTAGAAATGGGCCTCACTCTTTCCCAGTTGGTCTTGAACTCCTGAGCTCAGGTGATCCACCCGCTTTGACCTCCCAAAGTGTTAGGATTGTCGGTGTTAAGCCACCGAGAGTGGCTGCATTTAACTATTTCATTGACACTTAGGTTTTTAAAACACACACTGCCAAAATCCTCAGCTATAGGCTTTAATCTTACTATTTATAACTGGAACAGAAATAAAATCACTGCTTTCAAATCAAACTTTTCAGTTTCAAAAGTCAGCTAATCTTCATGGGTTCCAGGTGCTATAACCTCCTGAATGCAGGCTGTAGCTAGCTCCAACACTGTCTACCTGAAATTTGGCATAATATTTGGGAAAAAGTTCCTTCACTCCAAAACAGTTTTTTTCTATAACTGGAGGCCTCATGCAGTCTCTGGGGTATAAGCTCAGGAGTTTGACACACAGCCAGTCCACGGAAAACCAGGTGAGCTTGTTGAGTCGGTTTATGCAACACATTTTAATTTTAGCTATTCCACATCACAGGAAGAATTAAAAAGAAAAGTCTTCTACTTAAAGATGGGAGGCAGTAAAAACAAAACAGAGCCAGGATTCCTCGCTGAAGACAATGAATTGCATTAGTGGTCACATTAAAGGCATCTGGGCACAGGTAGGCCTTATATAGGGGAGACGTAAGACCCTGGACCTGCACATTCTCAGCGCTGCTTCTAGAGAGCAAGTGCTCAAAGGCTGCAGCCATGGCTCTCTGCTATCAAGCCGTAACTCCAAACCCTAAATCCTGAACCCTAACCTTAACCCTGATTCCTAGAAATATGTGTGCAAAGTGGGCAACAGAGACCAGGCATGGTGGCTCCTGCCTGGAATCTAGCACTCTGGGAGGCCAAGGCGGGTGGATTGCCTGGGCTCAGGAGTTGGAGGCCAGCCTGAGCAAGAATAAGACCCTGTCTCTACTAAAAATAGAACAACCAGCTGGGCATTGTGGTGGGCACCTGAATTCTCAGCTACTTGGGAGACTGAGGGAAGAGGATCTCTTGCGGTCAGCAGTTTGAGGTTGCTGTGAACTATGATGCATGACACTCTACCCAGGGCTACCCTGTCTCAAAAAAAAAAAAAAAAAAAAAAGTGGGCTATAAAGGCACTATTTTTGGAAAGGAACAGTCTTTCATCTAGAAAGACTTTTCTCCCCATTCCATATTGAATTTATCTGAAACAGGCAGCAATATTCATGAACTAGTGAATTTTTTTTTTTGCTTTTGTAGCCAAAAAAGATGTCCCTTCTTCTTCATCTCTTCCTGCTGCTATCCAAGGTCCAGTTTCTTTTGTCCACTGCTCAGTTTACTGTAAGAGACTCCCCCACTCTTCAGCCCCACTCAGCTTCCCTACAGCTACTGCCATGATTGCTCTAAAAATGGTGTTTGCCAGGTTACTCCCTCATGGAAACTCTTTGACACCTTCCCGTTGTCTTCAGAATGAACTTGAGCTCCTTCTCCTGGTCTTCATATCCTTCCAGCTCTGGAACCTACCTATTTCTCTGAGCTCCTCTCAGGGCTTCCCACACACTCTGCACAAGTCATCCAGAATTAGCTCCAAACTCATCATGCTATTGGATGCCTTTGCCAAATCTCCTTCTGCCAGGTGTGTCCTCCCTGCACCCCTCCTTCTTTTAACTTCTTCGGCTCTAACTCTCTTTAAGATTCAGAAACCTAGGAAGCCTTTTGTAACTTTGTGGGAGCCTCTTCTGGGCTCCTTCTCTTCTCTGGTGTGCCTTTATCGTGAGTGTACCCCACTGCGTGGCCAGTGTGAACTGCTGCGTGTCGTGAGCACCAGCAGAGTATAGACTATGAGGTGCTGTCTACAGGTGGGGCTCTGGGTTACTCATTAGTGCCTGGCACGGAGTCTGGCACAAATTCTACACTTGACAAATATGA
The DNA here is from genome assembly GCA_963574355.1 of Loris lydekkerianus. NCBI lineage: Eukaryota > Metazoa > Chordata > Mammalia > Primates > Lorisidae > Loris > Loris lydekkerianus. Next base: position 48,317 of record CAUYPK010130180.1, read on the forward strand.
TTGATCAAATGAGTGGATCCATGGCCAGAAAGCGATGGAGGGAAGCAGCCACACCTATGATGCCCACCGCAGGTCCAGATATAACCAAGCCATCTTCTTTCCATCTCTGAGAGTCTCCCATTTACCCAGCGTTTCCCCCTTTTCTTCCTCAGCTTGCAATAGACACCAGCATTGTGTGCAGGTGAGAACATATTGGGGTTGGGCTGTGGGGTAGGGTGGGGAATGTTCTAGAAAGGTGCATTTGTCTGTCTCCTTATTCATTTCCATCTAAGTCTCTAATAACCCCCCTTTTGTTGGCTATTGGGTGAGAACCACCACAAGGAAGGAAGAAGAGCAAAGAAAAGGGGTAGGAAAGGAGGGGGAAAAACACACACTTTTTTGGTAATACCAGTGGAAGCACAGTATTACAAATGATAGTGTAAAGAACGTTTTCAAATTGAAAGAAGTACAATTGAAAGTAAATAGTCTTAACATTTTTATCTTCCTCTACGTACATATACATGGGCTGTGAATACTGCTCTTGATTTTCTCCCTCAGATCCACCCTCTGCCCTGGGAGGCGGACATGGGCTTCACCGCTCAGGCTCCTTGGCTCCTGGCTCAGACTTGGGTCAGGACTTTGGAAGGCATCATTAATCCATGAGAGAGAAAAGAAAGTTGAGGTATTTGTTTCTTTTTCTTCCTCCTTGTCTTCCTGGCTCCTGGCAAGCTGTACCTGTCCTGTTTATAACAGGCTGCCAGACCAGACTCAAACAGGATGTAGGGGTCTACATTTACTTAAAAATACATAATCCCAGCCCTTTGGGGGACCTAGGCAGGAGGATCACTTGTGCCCAGGAGTTCAAGGCTGCAGTGAGCTGTGATCACACCACTGTACTCCAGCCTGGGTGACAGAGCCCCATCTCAAAAAAAAAAAAAAAAAAAAAAAAAAAAAGATAAAAAGAAGAATATAGTAACTATAGAATGAAGTAAGTGGTCTTTTTAAATGTCATTTTTGCAAAAACAGAGGAGAGGAAAGGCAGAGGTCCTCAGTGGGCCCTTTGCACCACAAGTGAATGGTGCAGAATGAGACTTTCCCTGAGTCCCCTTCCAATCCCTCTCTTCTAAGACAGGGGCCTCTCCTCCCCACAGCCCTGAGTTCAGGCCCCTTTCCCATTCGTCATCTAACAAATGTTTATAGAGTACCCAAGGCATTTAATCTGTGGCAGCAAACTGGAGCCATGCTGGCGCGGAAAGGTCATTTCCCCTCTTTTATTCAAAAACCAAAGTCAAATATTCTATCCTGGTGAGGCCTGGAGGCTCACTCCTGTAATCCTAGCACTCAGAGGCTGAAGCAGGTGTTTGAGACCAGCCTGATCAAGAGCGAGACCCAGTCTCTACTAAACAGCAAAACTAGCCAGGCATTTCTTGAAGGGTGCCTGTAGTCCCTGCTACTTGGGAGGCTGAGGCAAGAGGATTGCTCAAGCCCAAGAGTTTGAGGTTGTTGCGAGGTTGTTGTATGTCTACCTAGGGAGACAGAGTGAGACTATCTCAAAAAAAAAAAAAAAAAAAAAGTTCTATCCCAAAGCCAAAAATTGGTCACTGCTTTCTTCAGTGGTCTTTGGTATTCCTCATTTTCCAGCTTTCAGATCTAATGACAAACATGAAGAACATTATCCATGAGAGGGAAAATCACAAATACAGATCAATAGCTATAAGGTGAAGAGAGAGCGCTTTGCTCCAGAGACGCATCGCTTGTTGGGGTCAGACACAGTGCCACCGCACTTCCACGAGCACGATTTAATCTCCTTAAAAACCCTTGAGGTAGGGAGCATTATTTTCCTCATTTGGTAGGTGAGAAAACTGATTACTGAGAAGTTTCGAAATTTGCCCAAGGTTACGTTAGGGCCTGACTGCCAGGCAGGATTCAGACACTGAGACGCCAGAATGCTTGTTCTTAAAGATGAGATTCTGTGAGAACTCAGACAAGCCTTCCGTCCACTCTAAGCCTGAATTTTCTCTGAAAATGAGGGGGCAAGATTTAATCATTGTAACTGTCCTCTTTGCTCCAAACCTGTGTTCTCCCCGGGGCGGGGGTGGTGGTGCTGGACCTCAGTCTAACGCCAGGTGGCGCACAACCCGCAGTGCGAGCGGGGTGCGGGGGCTTCAGGACGCAGCGCCTGTCCCCACTCAGCCCTCCGACTGTGGCATGGGAATGAAGTGGAAACTTGTTCCCAGTAATTGGTGCAAAGCCACATAGCCTCTACGGGGGAGAGCCAAAAGTTTAGCCAGTTGGTCTGACTCGTGTGGGCACGCATTTCCATCAGCCAGCTGCACTACTTAGCGGCAGATCGGACAGGAGACCCTGGGGTCTCACACCACCGGTTCCTGTTGTTCTTTTCCTGCACATGTTGTATTAGAACCGACGTTCTAAATAAATCAGGTAAAAAAGTAGATGCATGTCGCCCAAGATGGGTGTTCTTAGTGGAAAGAAGAATTGCTGTGAAAAGTACACCAAACCCACTCTGAAACCACTATGAGACCTCTCTCAGGCAGCTCTCCCCCCCCCCAAATTGTGTGTAAAAAGAATAAAAATGAATTGAAGTTAGCATGCTGAGATGGGCACACCGGGGGTGAGCCCTCTGTGTGCTGGACTTCCCTACCAGTGGAGTCAGGGACATGCTGGCCACCCTGCCTGTGGCAGGCCTTTTCCCCCATTCTCTGAGATAAACCTTGAGGGTAAAAACAGGGCAGTGTGTCTGGGGACCTGGGAGGTAAGACCTTTAAAGATTCATCCATCTTAACGCTCTAAGAGGGTGTGTGTATATATAATAATAATAATAATAATAATAATAATAATATGATCCAGGGGGAGAATAATAATAATAATAATAATATCCAGGGGGAGAACAGGACTACTCTACCAAGGACCCCAAATTCCACCCCCTGCCCTGTCAGCTCACACTCACTCTTCAGATTCTGGAAACATCTCTCGGGACATCTACTCACTCAGTTCTCCTTCAGTAAATCCCCAAGCAGTGAAAAGTTAGACCTGCAATCCTGGCTAACTTCAGTCTTTGGGAGAAGCAGTTGAAGCTCACCATGCTCGTTTACAGCTGAGTTTTCCAGCTTAAATTCCTATTTTCATAGTTAGTGGGGAAAAAAACAATTGTATTGGTCTCTGAAAGATAATGTTTAAAAAAAAATTAAGCTGAAATGATTTATTTAGAAAGCAACGTGTTTTTTTAAGATGGTTCCAGAAAGATGAAGCTTTTATGTCCCCTACAGCAAGGTCACACAAAGCCTCTGAGAGCTAGACAGCAGCTGTGAATCCAACATCAACAAGCTTGTTGGGAGCAATAAACACTGAGTCAGGACCATATGCATGTGGGAGCTGATAGGATTTTAATCGTTGCATCCTACTGTGTGAAGAAATATGCACTTCTATTAGCTCTAGGTCAACGACTGTGGCGCCCCCGTTTATGAGCTTGGAGTCTTATCAGCCTGAACAAATAAAATAATGCTTGTGGCTCCTGTGGTCCCACCGTCTTTCCTGGGATTGACTGTTCTTCCCATGAAATGTCAGTTCTCATCAGCAAAGAGAACAAAGCAAGCCAGAATATTAGCTTGAGGAGAACTAAGACACCATCTGGTGGCCGTTTACTATAAATCTTTGCCTCGCTCGCAAATTCCCTGTACAAAGGAGCCCAGCCTTTTGATTTGTGGGCTGCTGGGAAGCAGTCTGTGACTTGGGAAAACCTGAGAATCCCGAGCTACCATGCATGGCAGACCTCTTGCCTCTTTTTAATTCTTGTCCCAATTGAAAGTACTCAGACCCCATTTTCCACATCCTAACCACAAAGCCAAGGGAGTGCTCCTCTGAGGTCTTTCACAGCACCAGAAATAGAGTCCTGTGGGCTGTAAGGTTTTACTCTCTGATTGGGAGGCTTCTTCTTTTTTTTTTTTAATGGTTAAATCATAGCCGTGTACAATCAAGGGGTACAATGTGCTGGTTTCATATACAATCTGAAACATTCCCATCAAACTGTTCAACGGAGTGGTTGGGAGGCTTCTTGAAAGAAACAAATGCCCAAGAAACCCTGATAATTTTTCCTCTATGAATATGCTGCTGTAAAATAGAAAAATACAAAGAGCTTGTCTATCAGGTCCTCTTTCTCATTTAAAATTTGCTTCACTGATAAAGACCATTTTTACAAGACTAGTCTTGAGCTCCCCGACCACAAACTGGCCTTTGTCTTCTTTGGCAGATGGCAATGACTAAATGACCCCAACCTGACATCTTTTCATCAACAGACTCAAAGCAAGGCTGTCCCCGAGGAAAATTCCCTCCCCAGTGAGTGAAGTTTTTCCCCAGGGTCGCTTATCCCCCAGCCCAGCTGGCAGATTCTGTGGCCCTCAGCTCACTTCATAGCTCAGCAATGGCCCCTCCTGACCGAGCTGTGAAGTTGGTGTCTCAATTCTGAAAAATTCTTCCTTGCTATGATAAAATACTTTCTGGGAGTATTTTCACTTTACCAGGGGTTCTGTACTACATGAGCCAAAGGACAGAACTTCCAATAGTGCCAGCTGGGGAAGAGGTGACAAGTTGTGACAAGTGACTCTGGACAGTAGACCTTGTCAGAAGTCCTCCCACTTGTCAGGAGCCATTGCTTTGCTGCTGGTAAGGCTGAGCAGCTCGAAAGCTCTGTGCTTTATGTCCTATGATGCTGGAGCACAGGGCCCGGAGCTTCTGTCTCTGGGAGCCAGGGGCCTTAAGCACGTCTCTCTCCTGCCATGGCTGGTAGAGCTGTGTTCAGACCTGCCTTCTCTGAAATAAATAGTTGGGCACTTCTCAGAAACGGGTACTTTGTGTTAATTAACAGGAAGAGGATGAAACAGGACCTCGGCTCAGGAGACCTTCCCCTCTCAAATGAGGAACAGCAGGCCAGGGAGGGACAGGAGACCAGGGTGTGGAGGAAGGGAGGGGTGCGACAGAGCAGGTATGTTTTCTCAGCACAAATTGGTTTGTTTTTCTTTGCTGGGGACTAGAAAAGGGAGAATGAAGGGTGACCCCTTTTTGCTCACTTCCCTGGACATTATACTTAAAGCTTGAGGGGTCACCAAGGAATCTCTGTTCTCAAAGGCCAAAGGCTGGGACAAATGTCAGCTCACTGTTTCAGGAGGGGGCTGCACCGGGACTCCAGGTAACTGGGAGAGCAAGGAGCACCAGGCAGTGTGCTAAAATACCATTTGCTTTTCAGAACCAGAATGACCCACACAGGCTTCCTTCTGACCACTGTGGGTGTGTAGCCCCTCCTGAAACACTGAGGCTCTGCGGGGAGCTCAGAGTTGGGCCAGTAGGAAGCAGGGGAGGAAAACTCCACAGACTGGAGTACCCTACAACCTGGGAGTGGCTCAAGACTCCTTCCCACCTGAGATCTTGGAGAATAGAAAACCCACGTCCCTGGCCTCAAATGTCAAGAACTCCCCATAAGCCATGGATGTGAGAGTTGGTTAGACTTACTCAGCCACTGAAAATGTTTGACAGAAAAATTCCCAGGTGTTAGTACAAAAGCAGAAACACAGCTGGACGAGAGGAGAACCAGAGGGTTGAACTGAGTCCCCACAAAAATAGATATTGGCTTCCTGGTACCACAGTACCTCAAAAAGTGACTTTATTTGGACATAGAGTCTTTACAAGAGGTAATCAAGTTAAGATGAGGTCATCTGGATATGACCAATGTCCTTGTAAAAAGGGTATTTTTTTTACTCTTTTTACAGGGAGACAAACACAGAGAGAACTGGCGAACGTGAAGGCCCTTCTGCAGGGCCAGGCAGGAGAGAAGCCGTGTCTATCCCCTCTCACTGCCCTCAGTCAGAAGCAGCACTGCCATCTTGAACTTGGACTAGTAGCCTCCAGAACTGGGAGGCAATACATTTCCGTGGTGTAAGCCACCCAGTTTGTGTTATCTTGTTGGGACAGCCCTGAGAAATCCCCACACAGGTCTCTCGTGCGTCTTTGCATGAGTCCCTGCACGGCTCTGGTAACGAGTTCAGCTGTAGACACTCCAGATTCCCTTCCAACCGAGCACCCGCTGACTTTCTGGCCTCTGGGACTATACAAACAAACAGCACTCCTGGCCACTTAGAACCTACAGAGGTTGACGGACTGAGACTCTGTTTTTGTGCAGCACATCACAAATCACCACATTCCCAAGACATTTTCTGAGCCTTTCTCTTTCCTGGCAACCCTGCTTCTCCTCCGGCCATGCCTGCCTTCGAGTTCACGCTGGCCTTGTGTGGCCATGCTGGCTGTGATGGCACAGTGGTTAGAAAGGAGGCCGTGCCCTTGAACCCACCTTGCCACCCACTTCTCTATTCCCACTTCTTTGCCTCAGTGTCTGCCGTCAATTTTGCTGGCTTTTACATGGGAATTTGCACATGTTGGGTGAACTCTGAGTATGTCCGGTGGCAGGTGCAGGCTTGTTGGGGGAGGAGGCTTGGGAGGGGAACATGAGGGTACAGACTAAGGCTGGCACATGCAAGCAGGCTGGGAGCAGGTAGAGGGTCCCTGCATTCTCAAAGCTGCCTTCACTTGTGAATACTTGTATCATTTCCTTTGCAAGACTCATATTATTAAGCAGGCAGCAGTGGTGAAAACCAGACCTGAAATTTAACAGGTCAATTAAAAAATACCCTGTTTTGACATTTTGAGACTGAAGTTGGCAGGACCATTCTAAGAGTGGGTTTAACTGGGACACATCCCCAGCCTTCCTGGTCCAGAGCCCTCCTGGGGCGTGACTCTGCTCACACCAGGGCAATCATCTCAAAAAAGAGACCTTGGGCACAGAAAAGGCAAGTTTCATTCTTGGGTGGGGGGGATGTGTGTGTGTGAGAAAGAGAGAGAGAGATAGGCCTCTAATGTGGCCAAAAAAGACACGGAGTTGGAGGGAGAGGACAGGTTCCTTTGAGGTGGTTCCATCTGTGCTGAGTGACTAAAATAAGGGTGATGTAATGAATAATCTGCAGACTCCCAACTGCTATAATTCTGTGTGAATAATTCTGATAATGACCCTTTACTCAGCAAGGGTGGCATCCAGATAAGCACATTGCTGGAGCTTTCCCGTCAGCTTCTGTTAACAGCGTGTTCGATTGCCATCTAACATGACATAACCCACCACCGTGATGGACATGTGTTGGCCCTGCCAGCCGTGAGAGAAATGACGAAATAGGAGCCTGTCTAGATAGAGGGGAGTCACCCCAGCAAGTGCTCAGCCCTGGTTCGCTCCCTCTGTGCTACTCTGTTGGTGAGCTCTGGGTGCACACCAGCACTTCCCAGGCCAGAAACACATCAGATGGACAGAGGCCTTGGTCTGGAGGAGACTTCAAGGCTTTCTTTCCAATAAGGGGTCTTTGTGGGAAGGTGAGAGAGGCTGTTGTGACAAAGTGGCAAGGCCATGGTTTATTTGCTTATCTCGAAGTAAAAATTCTGATGCCATCAAATGCCCTGGATTCCACCTGCAGTGAAGTTTTGTGTTTCTTTCCTTTCTTTTGGTGGTAGCACTTCCAAGTTCTCTCTCATCCTCCTCCTTCCATGCCCAGCCATGTGTTTTAGGGGCTTCATTTGCACTTGAAGAGCTCATAGCCCAGGCCCAGCCAATGAGAGTACTGCCCCTCCCAGGCCCAGAGATTGCTTCAGGTTTGGGGTGATCAGGGAGACTTGTGGGCTCTTTATCACAGTCATGGGGAAAGAGGTGTCTTATTTCTGCTGGAGTTGCTAAACTAGTAGGGTTGATCTAGGAGGGCTAGGGGCATCTCTGCCCACTTGGGAAAAGACCCTGACCAAGAATAAAACAAACACAAGAATAAAGCCAAACAAAAATGAGAAGGGTGCGGGAATTGGGGGCAGAAATGATTTCTGGCATCTGTTCAAGAGTCTAGTCTCAGCTATGTTTGAAATTAATGCAATATTTCTCAGTCATATAACCTAATAAAGGCTGGGCGCACATAGCTCAGTGGTTAGGGTGCCGGCCATGTGCACTGGGGCTGGTGGCTTCGAACCCAGCCTAGGCCTGCTAAACAAAGAAACAAACAAAAAAAATAGCTGGGGATTGTGGTGGGTGCCTGTAGTCCTAGCTATTAGGGAGGCTGAGGCAAGAGAATCACTTGAGCCCAAGAGTTTGAGGTTGCTGTGAGCTGTGACACCACAGCACTCTACTGAGGGCAACATAGTGAGACTCTGTCTCAGAAAAAAAAAAAAAGAAAAAGCCAACAAATTCTCTCACTCATTTCCATTTTTGGTTGGGTTTGCATCACTTGCAACTGACGGAGTCATGACCAATAATAACTCCCATCAGCTCCACAGGCCCAGCATACAGAGACTACTGCTGTCCCCTCCTGAGGGCAGGAGGAGCTGGAGTCCCTCTCACAGAGGGACCAACGGGTCTGAATCTGTGCTGGCAACCTCCCCACAGTGCCCTCCTGATTTCTCTTTCACTCATCCTCCCCCTCCCAGTTTTCCACTCCCCCACTTCTTCTTTCTTCCTGTTAATGTTACCTAGTATTTTAAAAGATACTAAACATTTTATTTTGTCAAGAAGTAGGCAAGTGCTCAAAAACTGATGGTATACAGGACTGAGGATCAGCTGGAAGGGGCTCCTACGGACTAACTCTTGAACAATTTAAGCACAAAATAATAGGAAGCTGTAATTGATTATAGACCATTAAAAAGAAGTCTATGAATCCATACCAATAATAAATACATAAATAGACCAAGGAATGAATAAATGAACTAACAAAGCAACAAACAAATACAGGTGCTCTTCATTTATGATGGGGTTATATACCAATGAACCCACTAAAAGTTGAAAATATCATTAAGTTGAAAATGCATTTAACATACCTAACCCACTAAGCATGATAGCTCAGCCTAGCCTACCTTAAACAGGGTCCACAACACTTACATTAGTCCACAGTTGAGCAAAATCATCTAACACAAAGCCTATTTTATAACAAAGTATTGAATATCGCGTATAATTTATTGAATACTATACTGAAAATAAAAACCAGAATGGTTGTATGGGTACTTGAAGTACAGTTTCTACTGAACATTCATAGTTTTTGAACTTTCATAAAGTAAAATAATCAAAAGTCACACCATTATAAGTCTGGAACTGTCTGTAAATAAATAGAAGAGAGGGAAGGACTTTTACTGACAGCAGAAGGTTAAGCATCAGACAGTAAATGTGAAGAAAATCATTGTTGAATATGTTTGAAATTTTTTCTTGTTGAAAAATCATCACTTTGGGTGGCTGTGTGGCTCAAAGGAGTAGGGCGCTGACCCCATAAGCCGGAGATGGCGGGTTCAAGCCCAGCCCTGGCCAAAAACTGCAAAAAAAAAAAAAATCATCATTTTGAAGTCATCATAGTAAATATTTTGATAGCAGTTATATTGAATATGTAGATTTTTGGGGAGCATAAACTTTTTAATGATCTTAATTCTACCATTCCATGAACATGGGATGTCTTTCAATTTATTTATTTAAATTTTTTTTTTTTTTTTTTTTTTTTTTTTTTGCAGTTTTTGGCCAGGGCTGGGTTTGAACCCATAACCTCCAGCATATGGGGCCAGTGCCCTACTCCTTTGAGCCACAGGCACTGCCCTCTTTCAATTTATTTATGTCTTCTTAAATCTCCTTCAGCAACGTTTTGTAGTTTTCAGTGTGTACTGTTTTTATCTCCTTGGTTAAGTTTATCACTAAGCATATTATTCTTTTTGATGCTATTATCTATGGACTGTTTTCTTCATTTCTTTCTCAGACGGTTCATTATTAGTGTATAAAAATGCAACTAATTGTTATGTGTTGATTCTGTCCCCTAGCAACTTTAGTGAATTCACTTATTAATTACAGTTGTGTGTGTGTAATCTTCAGGGTTTTCTACATATAAATGTTTTATTTTTTAAAAGGGAAATGTTCAAGTACAAGAAAAAAAAAATTAGGAAAGTATATTTCAGTATAAAGGAGACTAAAGGAACATGGCAACCAAATGCAATGCCCAATCCTAGACTGCATCCTATGTTGGGGGGTGGGGAGGAATGTTATAAAGAACATTATTGGAATAATTAACAAAATTGGAGAACAGAGGGTAGGTTAGGTAAAATAATAGCATCACTAGTTAATTTACTGAAGTTGATGATTCCACTGTGCTTATGAGAGAGAATAGCATTATTCTTTGGAAATATACATTGAAATATTTAGGAGCTTGATAAGGAATTTGATATGTATCATTTGCTCTCAAATGGCTCAGAAAAATAACAGAGCTGGAGTGAGAGAGAGAGAGAGAGAGATAGGGACAAAGAGGGAAACAATGATACAAATAATAAAATGGGGCAAAAGTGTAAACCTGGTAAAAATGTGTCAGGTGAGCGCTATGTATTATTTTATTCTTACAGCTCCTCTGTAGGTTTGAATTCTTTCTAAACTGTTGTTGGTTTGACAACACTGGCACTGGCACAAGGCTGTTTTCCCTTGGCTTGGGACAGAGGCTCCCACCAGCCATGCACTTAGCTGGACAACTCTCCTGGCCCACCAGGCTCTGCTGTAACTATAAGAGTAGCACGTGAGACTTTTTTCCACATGGATTGGTAGTTATGTCGAGTGGAATCTAATCCTTCCAAATCAGGAGGATTATTTTGGATAAGCCATTAAAATTCTTAATTAAAATGTTAGTGTCTGAGTGGTTCTATTCCCTGTTTATGGGAATTCTCCCAGATCCAGGTGTGTGTCACCTCTCTCCTCGACACCTCCTGTTTAACCCAGGTAAAACGTAGGGCTTTGATATCACCTCCATGTTTGCCTGCACCTGAGGAACTCTCCAAAGATGGGTATGAGGCCATGAAAAAAAAAAAAAAAAGATATTTTTTAAGACATATCCCAAGTTAAAAGAAGACTAAATATTTTGCACTGAACGTTTCTGGAGCCTTTAGCATGTGCAGGCTAAAGAAGAATAAGAAATACCATTATCCTCAAGCAGCTTACCATCTAAAAAGAGAAAGCAGGAAGACGCACAAAAGGTTAGATAATCATAGAAGGGGCATTTTCATAGCTCCTTACATAAGAAACATTGTCAAATAATGGAAATTCATTGCCCATTGGTGGAACAGACTATGAGGCAAATGTTCAGAAAATGAAAGGATTCTTGTAGGCAAAGCAAGCTGAGAAGACCTCACTGAATCAATGAGTAAGGCCGGGATGGAATTTGGGTACAATTTGTAGGTAAAAGAGGGGGGCTTCCAAGAAGGGGAGAACCCTGAACCAGAATGTAGAGATGAGCATGCTCAGGCCTGTTTGAAGTACTACAGTAAATAGACTAGTTTGTCAAGACACCAGGTTTGGAAAGGAGAATTAGAGGTAAGGTCCTTTGAGTCAGTTGGTAACAGTGGCCCAGAGTCTTGAGTTCCAGCAGCTTGGCTTTGTGGGTGATGGAAGAGCAGAGAAGTCTCTAGGGCTGACTTGGGGCAAGAAGAGCCTTCAAGCTGTTGACTGTTAGAGTCCAATGTTGAGCACCCCTGTATTTCAGGTGCTTCATCTACTTACTCGATCCTTAGGAAAACCTAACAAGGCAGATATAATCACTTTCACAGTGGCATGAAGAACTACGTTGCCCAGGAAAGACATATCCTTTCCTTGGGGTCAGGCAGGTAGGAAGGGGCAGAGCCAGGGGTCAGATTAAGGCCTGTCCGGTCAGGGTGGGCTCCCTTCAGCACACCATCATCCATCCCTGTTGTACTAGGAACACAGAGCCACAGTCTCCCCCCCCCCCCCAGGGGCTATGGGTGTGGGTAAAGAAAGAAAAAGAGAGATGTAGGAAAAACATGAAGGAAAAACTGACAAAACAGGGTAAACCATTAAGATTGGGAGGCGATTGAAAAAGAAGAGTTAAATAAAGGTCCTTTCTTTATTTATTTTGAGATAGAGTCTCACTCTGTTGGCCAGGCTAGAGTGCTGTGGCATCAGAGCTCTCAGCAACCTCGAATTCTGGGGCTCAAGTCATCCTCTTGCCTCAGCCTTCCGAGTAGCTGGGACTACAGGAAAGTGTCATTATGCCCAGCTAATTTTTCTATTTTTAGTAGAATCAGGGGTCTCACTCTTGCTCTGGCTGGTTTTGAACTCCTGAGCTCCAGAGATTCTCACACTTCAGCCTCTCAGAGTAATAGTATTATAGGAATGAGCCACCTTGTCCAGCCTTCCATCTTGTTTTAGAAGCAAGAACTTAACTGTTACTACTGTGCTAGTTCTTTGGAGAAAGAAAAAATGATCACAATATTGTCCTTACTCTCAATAACATTCTAGTCCAGGATGAGATGTTATAAATGCACATAAATATGTATAATAAAGGAAAGAGTTAGATAAATGCTATAAAAGCAATACATCCAGTGCTATAGAAGATTAGAAGAAGAAAATCTAAGTGGTAAAATCAACCATTCACTGAAGAGAAAACATTTGATCTGGACTTTAAGAAATGGATACAGCCTTAAATGGCAGAGGGAGGAGGTTAAGAAGAGATTGTTTAGACCAAGGTTTCTTTATTGTGGCACCACCTACATTTCAGATGGCTCATTCTTTGCTGTGGGGGGCTGTTCTGTGCATTGTTGGATGACTAGTACATCTCTGGCACATCTGTCTAGCACATCCCACTACATAATACTGCTCTCAGTTGTGACAGCCAAAACTCCAGACATTGCTAAATTTCCCTTGAAGGGCAACCTTGGTTGAGAACCACTGTTCTAATCTAAGAGAATGATGTGAGAATGGGAGTATGTTTGGGGAATAAAGAGGCATCTGTATCAGCTTGTTTGAAAATGTATTTCTTGGAACATTGGTGTCTTGTGACATAAGTGATAGTCTCTTAGACAGGATTCATGGTTAAATGGCATTGAGAAATGCCACATGCTTTCCCCCTCAATTGGAGGTTTACAATGTATATCAGAATAGTAAAGCCTTTGAGAGATTATGCAAGAAAGCTGTCTGACTTTGGTTAAATTTAATTACCACAGAACATTTTTATCAAGAAACAGTACTAAACTCCTGAAGAGCACCATTGTATTGCAGGATACAGCTTGGAAAATGGTGGTGTACTTGACTGAAACATAGGGCATATGAAAGATTTAAAGCTGAGAAAGTAGAGATAGATTCTAGAACCAAATTCAAAAGGCTTAGAACCAAGCTAGGAAGTCTGAATTTCCTTTAGTCAACAACGGGGAGGTAACCAGCAGGTAACATAAATAAAACTGTGCTTTGGTTATTCATTCAATATATATTAAGCAACATTAGTCTGGTGGCAGCAAGCCAAGTAGATTAGAAGATCTAATTAGAAAGGCTGGATGCAGTGGCTCACACCTGTAATCCTAGTTACTCTAGGATGCTGAGGTGGTGAATTGCTTGAGCTCAGGAGCTCAAGACCAGCCTGAGCAAGAATGAGACCACATCTCTACTAAAAAAAAAAAAAAAGGAAAAAACTAGGCATTGTGGCAGATGCCTATAGTCCCAGCTGCTTGGGGGGTTTGAAATTGCTGTGAGCTATGATGGTGCCAAGGCACAGAGTGAGTTTGTCTGAAGAAGAAGAAGAAGAAGAAGAAGAAGAAGAAGAAGAGGAAGAGGAAGAGGAAGAGGAGGAGGAGGAGGAGGAGGAGGAGGAGGAGGAGGAGGAGGAGGAAGAGGAAGGAGAGGAAGGAGAGGAGGAAGAGGAAGAAGAGGAAGAAGAAGAGGAAGAGGAGGAGGAGGAAGAAGAGGAAGAAGAGGAAGAAGAAGAGGAAGAGGAGGAGGAGGAGGAGGAGGAGACAGGAGCTAAGTTGCCTTGTTAGCACAAAAGCAATAACTTAAGAGTGGAAGCAATGGAGGGAAGAGAGGCATGTAAACAAATATTTAGAGATTAACTACATAGACTGTCTGATCTATTGGAGGATAGAACAAGAAAAGGAGTCAATGATAGCTGCAACTTCTAATGTCTAAATTACTGGGGAGCTTCTTGGTACTTTTAGCAGGGAAAGAATAGTCAGGAAAAGTAGCAGATATGGGGAGAAACAAACTCATTTTGAACATATTGAGTTTGACATGTTGGTAGGACACCCCAGGACAGATATCCAGGATGTAGTTGGAATTACGAGTTAGAAGTGAAAATGCAACTGAAAATAAATTTTAGGGTGTTAACCTTTCTTAAGGTAATAATATAAATTGCAGATTTGAATGTGGTATTTGGAGGGGGAAAGGGTGGGGAGAGAAAAAAAGAAGAAGGCTCAGAACAGAGACCAGGAGAATGTCTGCAACTGAGAGAATAAAAGAAGGAAGAAGATGTTGGAAGAGAGACAGAAGAGCCTGTAAAGAAGTAGAAGATCCAAGGACAAATCATGCTGAAAAAGCTGAAGAGGGAAGGAATGATCAGAGGTAATTAACCATGTGTTACAGACAGGTCGAAGAGGATTAACACAGGGAAGAGGCCACTGCATTGGTATTTAGGTCAAAGAAGGCTATTGAAGAATTTCTTTTTCTTTTTCTTTTTTCCTTCCTTCCTTCCTTCCTTCCTTCCTTCCTTCCTTCCTTCCTTCCTTCCTTTCTTTCTTTTTTGAGACAGAGCCTCAAGTTGTCGCTCTGGGTAGAGTGCTGTGGCATCACAGCTCACAGCAACCTCCAACTCCTAGGCTTAAGTGATTCTCTTGCCTCAGCCTCCCAAGGAGCTGGGACTACAGGCACCCACCCCAACGCCCAACTATTTTTTGGTTGTAGTTGTCATTGCTGTTTGGCAGGCCTGGGCTGGATTCGAACCCGCCAGCTCTGGTGTATGTGGCTGGCACCTTAGCTGCTTGAGCTGCAGGCACCACACCTGAAGAATTTCTATAGAGCAAAGGGGATAGAAACTAAGTTGCAAGGAGTGAATGGGTGGTGAGGAAGTTGAGATAATAAATACAGATTCCTTTCCTTGTTTTATTATTTAGAGTCTCCTCTGTTGTCCTGGATAGAGTGCAAGGGCATCATCATAGCTCACTGCAAGCTCAAATTCCTGGGTATAAGCAATCATCTTGCCTCCGCCTCCCAAGTAGCTGGGACTATAGGCACATATCACCATGCTTGGCTAATTTTTCTGTTTTCAGTAGAGATGGGATCTCACTCTTGTTCTGGCTAGTCTCAAACTCCTGAGCTCAAGTGATCCTCCTGCTTCAGCCTCCCACAGTGCTGGGATTACAGGCAACCACACTTGGCCTAAGGTCTTTACCTTAAGAGTTTTTTAAATTTTCTTATCTATCTTCTTCATATCTCTCCTCTTTTATCAAAGAATCTCTGTCCTTGATCTCATTATCACTTGACTCCTAAGTCTTGCCCTATCTATTATTACACCTCTTTCTCAAATCTCTTAACATTTATCTATTTCCTCCTCCTGTCAATAAACTTGCTCAAATCTCTGGCGGTACCTGTGGCTCAGTGGGTAGGGCACCGGCCCCATATACTGAGGGTGGCAGGTTCAAACCAGGCCCCGGACAAAGTGCAACAAAAAAATAGCCTGGTGTTGTGGTGGGCACCTGTAGTCCCACCTACTCGGGAGGCTTAAGCAAGAGAATCGCCTAAGCCTAGGAGTTGGAGGTTGCTGAGAGCTGTGATGCTATGGCATTCTACTGATAAAGTGAGATAAGTGGTGATAAAAAGAAAAAAAATTAAAAAGTTAAAAAAATTAAAAAAAAAAAAAAAAAAAACATGCTCAAATCTTTCCATCCCAAAGCAAATAAATAATCTCACTTTACCTTAAAAGACAAAAATAGACTCAGGGTGAAGGGATGGACTTGTATATATAGGCAAATGGAAACTAGAAAAAAGCAGGGGTTGCAATTTTACTAGCAGATACAATTGGCTTTAAACCAACAAAGATAAAGATAAGGAAGCTCACTATGTATTTGTCAAGGGAAACACCCAACATGAAGAGATTTTGATAATTAACATTTATGCACCCCATCAGAATGCTCCTCAATTCATAAAGCAGACCCTAATGGATATGAACAACTCAATATCTTCCTGCTCTATAATAGTTGGAGATTTTAATACCCCTTTGACAGTTTTGGATAGATCCTCCAAGAAGAAACTAAACAAAGAAATATTAGACTTAAACCTGACAGTAGAACAAATGAACTTTACAGACCTGTACAGAACATTTCACCCTAATAAAACTGAATATACATTCTTCTCATCAGCCCAAGGGTCATCGTCCAAAATAGATCATATCCTAGGACACAAGTCTAACTTCAGCAAATTTAAAAGTGTAGAAATCATTCCTTGTATCTGCTAGGATCACTATGGAATAAAAGTTGAACTCAACAGCAACAGGAATCTTCATACTCAAACAAAATCACGTAAACTAAATAATCTTAGACTGCATGATAGCTGGGTCAAAGATGAGATTAAGAAGGAAATCACCAAATTTTTGGAACAAAATGATAACAAAGACACAAATTATCAAAACCTGTGGGAGGGGCAGCACCTGTGGCTAAAAGGAGTAGGGTGCAGGCCCCATATGCCGGAGGTGGCAGGTTCAAACCCAGCCCTGGCCTAAAGCTGCCCCCCCCCCAAAAAAAAAAAAAACCTGTGGGATACTGCAAAGGCAGTCCTAACAGAGAAATTTATAGTATTGGAAGCCTTTGTCAAGAAAGTAGAAAGAGAAGAAGTCAACAACTTAATGGATCATCTGAAGCAACTGAAAAAGGAAGAACATTCCAACCCCAAACCCAGCAGAAGAAAAGAAATAACCAAAATTAGGGCAGAATTAAATGAAATTGAAAACAAAAGAATCATTCAGAAGATAAAACAAAAAGTTGGTTCTTTGAAAAGATTAACAAAATTAGTTTCGGCAAGAGACTTTAAATACTTGCCTCAACAAGAAGGGGATTAGTCCTATTAACTGCCAAAAAGGGAGGCATCTGTTTATTTTTACAGGAGAAGTGCTACTTTTATGCCAACAGATCTGAGATCGTGCAAAAC